>JAFLJL010018709.1:18718-38718 GCA_018398815.1 Conus ventricosus | reverse complement strand
ATGGTTCTTTCAGGTCTGACACAGCATACAGGTCTTGATCTGACATTTCCCCCACAATGTTGCATGGAACCCATTAACAACCTGTTTTCCTTTGGCCTGGTCCGAATAATTGCTTGTCAGTCTTCAGGGCCAGTGGTGAGTTTTGCTTGAACTTGAGTATGACGGTCACATCTGCTCCGGTGACCGTGTAGATTCTGAAATTAAATATACGATATGACTGTGAAGTGGTGGTCACTTTCAACATCTGCATGTCACTTGACTGCCCCACACTGTGATGGCTCTGACTTCCATCAGTCAGTGCTCCAAGGAAGTTCCCATCCTCCTCTTCTAGATGTCCAACATCATTCTTGGTTCTACACATAGCTGTATAGTGACCTTGTTGCGTTTTCTGCATCGAGCATCTTTGCTGGACAATCTTGTCTACAACGAGATGAAAATTTTCTGGATCTGAAACGTTCCTTGTTGAAGTTCCTGAGGGCCTATTTCTATTGTTTTTCACTTTCCTTTGAATTCTTCTTATGCCAAGTATTTTAGTACTGTTTGTATACTTGGTTCAAGTATATTTTTACCGACTCGGAATTTCATCACTGCGTTACAAACAAAATTCCAGAAAATACAATTCTTAATTGAATTGCCATGAGATTTGGGGAAATTGTGCTAAAATGCATGTAAATTATTCTGACATTAATTTCAAGTGTATATGTTTTTGGTGGTAATGTTGCTGTTGTAGATGGTGGCGATTGTTGGGTAATGTAAAACTTTCGGGTCGCCCATCACCTCATCCCCCTTTTCTTCCAAATCAAGAGTCGATCAGTTCAGCCACATGTTCTTCCAGCACTCTTCTCTTTGTCGCCTCAAAACATCCCCCCACTGTTTTAGTAAATTCTTCAAAATACCCGTCATTACTGCCCAAGTCACTGAAGACTTCAGATAGAATTGCTTTGCTTACTTTCATCACTGAAACTGCTTATAAAAAAAAAAAAAAGTGAAAATTTTCCAAAACAAGTTATAAAATGACACACCTCTGCTTTCAATTGACATACAAGCATGTAACTTATCAAATTGATCAGGATTAAAAGATCTATCCAATAAGAAGACATTTAAGCTTGTCAGTACAATTGTACACCCTCATCCCATTGAGTTAGGGTTGTCATTAATTGATAAATCATGATAGCTAATACATTCCATTCAGTCACACACACACACACACACACACACAGAGTCACACACGCACACACACAAATGCATATACCATAACCGCCAAAGACAATGGAGTGCATGAGAAAAGTGTTTCAGAATCACTGCTTGATTCATTTAATGAAGGAAAATGAGGCACAAAATTAATGGTCTGTACAAAGCTTAAATGTTTGCGAACCACCCAAAAAAACGTAGACAAAGGAATCACAAGACAATACTTGTGTTTTGTGATTCATTTGTCAAACGTTTTTTTGGGCGGTTCACTAACATTTAAGATTTGTTTAGATTTCCGCCTACAGTCGTCTCACTTTGCAACTAGATCTAATGTTCTGTACGTTTTCCTACTGCAACTATGTTAGTTTCAGCTGTTCATTGGACATAGGGCCTCAAAAACGTCGTTGGGCACGTCACGTGACCTATTAAGATTTGATATTTTAGTCGAACAGGAAAGGTCTGGTTTTAAAAAAAAAATCGACAGAAAATAAACCTTGGAAGTCATACAAACTACACCTGTAACATATCCATAAAGTCTAAGCAGGAGTTTTTAATTTGGTGTAAAATACTAAACGCATAGTCCTCATCAGCACGGCCCCACCATTACCCCGGTGTGATGTTTCGGTCGTCAAAGTAATCTTTAAAAAAAAAAAAAAAAACACGGTAATACAGTCAAATCGTGATGTAAATTGTTGGAAAAGGTTGGAACTTACCATCCAAAATAGCTGGAACTGCGTGGTTTGAAGACGACTCGATATTCGATAAATTCCTTTGAGTATTTACGGGTCGCATGCCATCTTGTAGTTCCGCCATTTCAATTTTCAAGTCGACGTTGAAGCTGTCTCGCGGCTTGTTTCGTAGCTTTGCGCTCCGCGGCACTTCGACGGACAAACTTAAAACTTTTACTCAACTGTAGTTTAACTTTCATTGTCCTGTATTCGTATGACAATTCGCCTAGACTACTAAGTTTATATTGGAATTTGCTGCCCGAATTGGGGTACTGACTTTAAAAAATTGTAAAAAATAAACTAGTGGATAAAAAGATTTCAAATTTTCAGCAAAAATCAATGGCAAGCTGAACTTTGGTTTGCACTTGTTATTTTAGGGGGATGTGAAAATATTTTTATGGCTCAACACACACACGCACCCGATTTTACCTGGAAAACACACCTACGTCAGTGAAATAGGTGATAGACAGGCAATACAACACCCATCAACTTTATAACACCTACCTTTTTGGTGGCAAGTGGTCAGGTTCACCATCTGAAAAGAACTGATGGGTGTTGTGAGGTGTTAGTAGTTACACAGGTAGCTAGGAATATACGCAAAATTTTTGTGACGTTTTTAAGTCACATAGCAGTTACATAGCAGGAAAAAAATAAAATAAAAAAAGTCAAAATCATACCATATTTACTGAAAATGTATTGGAGTGCTTGCTTGTTGATCTGCATGAGTTAGTTTGTGTTTGTGAGAAAAAGAATTCCTATGACTGATAATATTTCTAACTATATGCAGGTGTTAGTAGGAAGGAAGAGAGCAGGAATCACAACACAAAACAACACTCAAATATTTTTGTTGTACTCACCATATGGTTCCAGATGTAATGAATTATATAATCCAAATGTGATCACACACAAACACAGTCACTGGAAATGTTCTTGCTTTTGACAGTGTTGATTCTAGAGCGCGCCCTTGCGGGATTCCCGCAATATTTTTCTGAAGGCCGCAAAAAATCGCGAAAGACGCGGCCCAAAAGCCGCAAAAAAAAAGAGAACGAACGCGTTTTTGCACAACCAGCGCGGCTTCGCCGCTGCCGTGTGTATAGCCTCCTGAGCAATTCCTTTAGCCGAACGCGCGTTCTACCAAATTTTTTCATTGGCCGAGAAGCAGCAGTTGAGCCAATCAGCGGTACTGGCAGTTCAACAGTCCTCATGTCGGCTTCAACGAAGCGCGCGAAGCCAAACACTCTGTTTTCTTTCGCCTTCACGAAGAAAAAACGCACTGATATATCTAAAGATCATCAGCTGGAAGCCGATAATGAGTCTACAAGCCACCGTTACGGCTACTCAGTCAAGCGATAGCGTGTCTCAGCCGATCGACGCCGGAGGCGAAACGATTGAAAGTGCCAGTGAACCCGAAGATCAGCAAGATAATGAAGATGGTGAAAACGAAGCCGATCCCTCCAGTTCGAAAACGGAGGAGCAGAAGAAACTCTACAAGGCGTTTCAAGAATCATGGTTGAAAGACAGACCCTGGTTAAAGAAGGAAGAAGATGGAAGCATGATGTGCTCCTTGTGCCTGAAACACAAAAAAAAAGAACACGTTCACGAAGCCGGGGTGCAAGAACTATCGAACATCGACTCTGACACGGCATGTTCCGACTGTGAGCGTGGTTTCAGTGCCCAAAATGCCATCAAGACAGCCAGGAGAAACAGGCTGAAAGAAGACAGCCTCAATGTGCTGATGACCATCAAATGTGAAGGTCCTCCCATCAATGACCATGACTTCACAGCTGCTGCAGCAGAGTGGAAGCAACAGAAGGATAGGAGGATCTACAAGAAATGAATGGAGTTCTGTGGGCTGTACATATGTATTTTCAGTTGTGTATGGTGAAGGTGTACACAGTGACTTTTCACAGTTAAAGGGTTTTCTTAAGGTGATGGTATATAAATCTTGACAATAGTGATGGTCACTTCATATAAAGAGACTGAATTAATTGTGGGGTAGGCTTAGAGTTGCTGGATTCTATGATGAGGTGACAACAGACTTGCTCACTTGCTGTATGACTGCCAAGAAGGGAGCTCAGCTGAGTACATGCACCACCAGAAAAAGACGAGTCTTCTAAGGTATGTCAGAATGTGTGTGTACTCTGTGTGTGTGTGTGTGTGTGTGTGTTTCTGTAATAAAATGTAACTCGTTTCTTGTTTCTTTTTGTTGTTTTAGTTTACTTTGGCCATAATGTAATCATTGTGATTAAGCTTTAAAATCTGAATTTTCACGCGTTTTGAGGGCCTCCCATTTTCACCCTATGGGCCCCCTTTTTTTATGTGAGGGGGCCCTTGGGCCCCCTTTTTTGAAATCCTAGAATCAACACTGTTTTGATCACTTTTGTCACACACAGATCACCAACATGAAATTTTCTTTCCGTTGTGCACTTTTCTTACATGCACAAATTCCAGTACTTTTGTATGTGGCACTTTCAATATTTAGTCAACCCAAAAACAGTCTGTACAAAATAAAAATGACAAAGTCCAGTCCTTGATTTAGTCAAGTATCAGGTGTACTGCTAGGAATGAGTGTGTAGGAACCTACTCACTGCTGGTGAAAAAAAAAAAAGCAGCCACGATCCTTGCACAAAGCCACCTTACACATCACACACTCGCGTGTTGACTGGATGGCATTGCCTGCTGGGGTTTTCCTGCCTTCTTGCAACAGACACAGTCCTTCTTGCCTCTGGCAGACTGGATTTTGGAAGGAAAGTGTTTGTGCTTGTCTGGATTGTCATGAACAACGGGACGGCCGATCCGTTTTCGACCCTTGAAACCATTCACCATGCCCATGACAATCTCAGTGTGAAAATCCACATGCAGTTTCAGTGGGCCATCTACAGAGTTTTTGTAGATTACAAAGGCATTTACTGCAGCAGTGTCCAGGCAGAAGAAGAACACATATTTCCACCACTTCATGAATTTCTGCTTGGAACAATAATATGATCGCAATTGATCATGCTTGTCAACACCGTTGTAGTTGGTGTAATCAGCAACAGCCAGGGGCCTAGAATACCTGGCTTTTTCAACACCCCCTGCACCTTTTCTGACAAGCTCTCCATCGGTTCCATCATGGACAGAAGTAAGAAGGGTGACCTTACGACGGTCAGACCAAGCAACAGCCTGAAGCTTGCCCTTTAAATCATAGCCAATCTCACGAAACCAGCGCTTTGTGTCCCCAGACTTTTTGACACATTTTGCTGGCTTCATATCCTGTGGCAGACCCTTACTGTTATTTCGCACAGTCCCACATGCCAAGGTTTTCTTCTGAAACAGATATTGAACGAGGGGGACTGACGTGAAATAATTATCAAAGTAGGTGTGCCACTTGAAATAATGGGGTTCTGCCAAGTGTTTGACAACACGATCCCCTAGGGCATCGCCTGTCCCAGCAGGCACATCATTGGTCTTCCCAGTATATACAGAATAATTCAGCATATAAAAAGAATCGGCATCACACAAAGCCCACACCTTGAGGCCCCACTTCGTTGGTTTTGCAGGCAAGTACTGCAGAAAACCACAACGACCCTTGAACTTGATCATTGCCTCATCTACTGTGTTTTGCCCAGGTAGAAACTGAATAGCAAAACATTCTTGTGTCATGGAAATGAGAGGTCCGACTTTGAACAGGGGGTCATACCCAGCCTGACCTCTGGGAACAAACTGGTATCAGCGAGGTGAAAATACTGGTTCAGCTGTTCAAACCTGTTCTTCGACATGACACTTGACACCCAAGGATTGAAGAAAGGAGAAGAGTCTTTCCAATAAAAATCACGATGAGGAACAGGGGCCATGTTCATAAACATGAGAAGACCAACAAAAGCTCTGATTTCATCCACAGTGGTTGGCTGAAACTTATCCTCAGGAAGACCAGCAGCCATGAGCGTTTGTCTTGCATACAGGTTGGTTTCCCTGGCCATGAGATGGAATGCGTCCAAAGGAAAAACAAGTGAAAAATAATCAAAAGGTGTTCGAAGATTCACTTGTGGACGTGGGGGGCCCCTGTATGCATCAAACACACAAACTTCAGTCCGAAAGTCGTCGTTTGACCACTGCGATGACTGTGCACATCCACCGACATCAGTAGCACCTGCGTCGCCTATGTCCGAGTCACTGTCACTACTCGCATTCACTGCTTCTGCAACTTCATAGTCACTGTCGCTGTCTACAGAGTCGAGATCAATGTCCGATTCATTCCAGTCATTATTTTCGGTCGGAAACACATTCATGTTGAACATTTGGTCCACAGTCAAGCTCATGTCACTATCACTGTCAGAGTGCGACATTTTGATCGTAGTCGGAAGTCGATGGGATGACCAAAATAATCGATTAAAAATTTTAAAAAAGCCACAAACCGCTCTTACAATTGGCGCTGAGAAAGGTATGAAAGGCCCGGATAACGACCGGTTTGTCTTATTACTGTAGTCAACCCAAATAAGGGAGGCACACCGAGACAAATCGGCTTACTGAGGAACGGGCGGTATAGGGCGGATCAGGAGCCTGAGGGGTCGGGCGGAAAAGGGCGGAACGGGGATAGAAAGGTTAAACCCACAAGATTTGCATGAGTGTATAAGAATGAATGTCGCTCTCGGTTTTATTCTGGAAATTTTACATGAAAAATTATAAAACGGGTTTTTCACTCTGAATTTTCCGTTGAATGCCTACACTTCGCGCTGGAAACGTTGCTGGGATGATTCTTCTTCCTGTTTAGCGTACTATTTTTAGAACTACAAACGGTGCCACCGAGCGCATAGCAGACAACCAAAGGCAGTGGTCGGAGCGAGACGCGTGCATGGCGGCAGACACTCGCAACACACGCTTACACTAACCACCAAAAATACAAAAGACAATGTATGGAAATAACAATGGGTTTTGTCAGGCGTACTTTTTCTTCTTGATTTATTAGTTAATAGTTGTAGAAAATAACAGTTGAATGTGGGCCAACAGCACACTGCTTCTTAGTCATAGAAAGGTTTGGAGTACCTGCTCTCAGCCCATTTTCTCATACACCAGTGACTGCTTGGTCCCTGGTTACCCTTTCTTCAAACGAATGAAAATTGCATGTTGAACAAGCTTTCCGAGTGCTGCCATAAAATGTGTGCCTCAATCCATTCCGATGCTCCGTGTATTCTAAGATGCAATTTGTAGGACTTGAAAGCTTTGTGAGTGTCCGGTACAAAAAATTCTTCCCATGACCTTGGTCAAATCACTTTGTCAGCTTCAACAGGCTATAAGCAACATTACTATCAGATTCTACATTAAACTTCAAATTATGAATTTCACAGGCATCTGCTTCAAATGTGATGAGGAAACCGACAACCTGATAGGCTTGATCTTCCTCTTTATTCAACCTACTAGCCACAGCGTACTTTCCAAATTGCCTTTTCAATCTTTTCCAGTTCTGCATCAAGTCACCTTCCAGACGCTTTCTGGTGCTAGTATGTTAGTGGTGAACTGCTTTGTTGGAGAGCCCCTTTGCTGTTTTCTGCGTTTTGAGACCATCTTTCAATCGGTGTAAATGATTTATGCTTGATGCTCTTCTTTTCAGTTGAATTTTCTCTATTTTCTGATGTTTCTGACACCATCTGAAGTCTGCTTGTATACCTTTGTAGCAAACGTTTGAGCACCTACAGACCAATCCATACGCACTGAAGTACACACTCGCACATGCATGCACTTGTGTACACAATCACTGGCTGACACAGCAATGCACACTTATATTTAATAAGATTTATTTAAAAGAAAATTTGGGCGTTTGTCTTGGCAATCGTGTATAGTAATAAATATACCTTGTCATTGTTGCAGTTCCGTGGTGGTGGACGTGGGGGAGGTCGCAGAGATTATGGTGGTGGTGGTGAAATGGATCCCAATGCTGAGCAGTTTCGTAAGCTGTTCATTGGTGGCCTGAGTTACGAGACGGATGAAGACAGTCTTCGCAGCCACTTTGAAACCTGGGGGGAGATTGTAGATTGTGTGGTCATGCGCGATCCCCATTCAAAGAGGTAAGTCTCCCTGGGTGTTTCTGCATCTGCATTAATGCTTTGTATTACACCTTTGCTGTATAAATAAGAAAATGAATTCTTGAAATCCCACTCCTCCACCCTCGCTCCACTTTTATTGACAGAAGTCTGGAATGGATAGATTCAGCATTGAACAAGTGTAATATTGAATTTTGTAGTAGAAAAGATGGTTTTGTGTGGTTTTGAAGTCAAACAAATGTATAGTCTAAAAAGTCGGTTTATTCTTCAGTAAAGTTACCAATGTGGCATGCTTACAAGTACTATTTGACTTTCTATTTATTTTAGATCCAGAGGCTTCGGTTTCATTACATACAAAGATGCAGAGTCCATTGATCAGGCACAAGCGAACAGACCACACAAAATCGACAATAGAGAAGTTGATACAAAAAGAGCAATGCCAAGAGAGGTGAGTAACCATTATTCTTGGGCCTGAATATAGTGTCCATTTTCTTATTGGTATTGTCTTTACAGATGTGTTGAACCATGCCATTCCATCATACTTTGTACAGGTATTATGAAAAAATTTATGAATGCAGAAAACTAAAAGATATTGAAAGAAAATCTCTAAGACAAAGTTTTTGAACAATAATTGCACGTGTTGTGTCAATGTGGATGCGGTATTCAAAGAGCAACAATGCTTGCTGCCTTGCGCATACATAACTGATGTGGCTGTCTGCTTCTTCAGGAACTTGCAGATGTTTAGGAAGAATAGCGGGGACTACAGTCCATGAAATGAATAAATGTGTGGATTTGGGCAGCGGTGTGTATACAGATGTTTTCTATTTAAACCCCATTTTTGTCAGTTGAAACATAGTTTTTGTGTTACAGATGTGCTTTCTATTTAAACCCCATTTTTGTCAGTTGAAACGTAGTGTTTGTGTTTTAAAAAAAAAAAAAAAAAAAAAAAAAAGCTGTCGGTTTAAAGCCAAAATTCTGATCTTCAGTCCACCCCACCTCCTTCATCCCCTGGTTCTTGGATTTGACTCTGGAAGGTTCGCACCTTTGTGTTTGATCCGGTTTTGGTATAAAATCGTGCTTAATGTGCAGTCTGCCTGTTAAGACTTGAAAAGTCCACATAAGTTATATAGATGCCCATAATCCTTGTGAACTGGGCAAAAAGCAGACTAGTTTTTGGTCTTGCATGGGCTGAGACGCCATAAATTCCTGAGGTGTGAGGAGGAGCCATGCTTAAGAAGTGAGGTGAGGGACAGCCCTCATTTTTTTTATTCCCACTGATACTACATAAATTGAAATGAAAATATGAAAGCCACAAATCCTTTACCTTGCTGTGTGAAACAGGTGTTCAAGAGCATGGTATGTTTTTCAGGACCTTCCATCACACCTTCCACTCTTTCCCACTGTTGTGGTGCTGTTGAGTTTTTGTGGGTTTTTTTTTTTTTTTTTTTTAATTTTTTTTAGCAATGAATGTGAGTATTGAAATTTCTCAGATGTGTTTTTTGTTCTTGGTGAATGCAGTTCGGTTTGTGTTTAGTGAAGTTTTCCATCATCTAAAAAAAAAAAGGTTTTAGACCTAAGTTTACACACATGCACAAACAAGTTTTAATTACTGATGATAGAACATTGAGGGAAAGAACTGTAGGGAATTAGTTAGTGGAAACGTTTAATTTTAGTTCCTTCATGTTGTTGGCACTTTCAGCTGGACAGTTTCTTTGGTCAGTAAGATAAGAATAATTCATCAGTCAAGTAAAGGTTGGGATACAAACGGTGCGTGTTGTGCCAGCAAGGGCCTTTTCATTAGCATGCACAGTGTCATTTCTAAATTCAGTTGGATTAGTATGTTGCTCATTTTGGCCACTTCACGTGTACGGAGGAGGTAACGTATCTGAATGGGCATGATTGAATAGTATTTCTCCCTACCCCCTTCCCCAGCTCTGCTCATCCTCTGTATGTGGGTTTGTGTGTCTCATCCCTTAGGCAAATGATGTAAGCTTGTGTTTCTCTTTTTTCCTCCCACAGGAGTCTGGTCGTGCAGAATCTCAGCAATCGGTGAAGAAGATGTTTGTTGGTGGTGTGAAGGATGACACAACAGAGGACATGATCCGAGAAACATTTGGCTGTTTCGGTCAGATCACACAGGTTGACCTGATCACAGACAAAAACACTGGGAAAACCAGAGGATTCTGTTTTGTTACCTTTGATGACCATGACTGTGTTGACAAAGCCGTTTGTGAGTATGGCCTTTTTCTCCCCGCAATGATATAGGACAGGTCTTGATAATTTTTTTAGAGAATATGGATTGCATGTTGTTCAGTTTCATATTTTATGTATGTTTATTATTATTTTTAGAGCTATTTCCCATCTAATAGGGGATTAGACTTCCTGTGAAAAACTCGTTTCCAAATTTCCAGGGGGTCACGAACAAAAATACACGGGAAGCTATTTTCATCACTGTTGAAACGTATTGCATATTCCAGTTGCCATGCAATGATCATTGGAAGCCTGGTGACAGACTAGAGGCGAGTGATGGAACTTTGACAAAACGTATGTTGTGAGCAGGTCCATAGTGGAGTCATTTTAATAGTCGAACGTACATAGTGGAGTCATTTTAATAGTCAAACGTCTTGCGTTACGATAATCGCTCGACTTTTGTTCTATAACCTGCAAGCCACAGCTGAACTGCTGATTTTGATACTAAAAAGCAAACTTTTACAGCTTTCATGCTTTTTTGCACTTCGTGAAATCACACGATGTTTTCCAGTCATGGACCACTGGCTAGTCTATTTTGGCCATTCTTTGGTTTTCAGTAGAGGAAGCTTCTTGAGCTGAAGTTGTTCATTGATTCAGAACCTTCGTAAATGTTGAAAGCTGTGTTTTTATCAACATCAATACTGGAATTGAGTCTGTGCGTCGGATGGGAATTTTATGCTTCAGAGTCCCCCTTTGTGCATAAGAATTATCACTGGATATAATGGCAATCTGTAAATGCTGAGGTACAAAGTTGGAAAAAGCATTTTATGTAAAGGAACATCAGTTCTTTAAATTCTTTTTAAAGAGTTGTGATCAGATTTTGTTTACGACGGTAAGATTTTAACCAAGATTTGACTGCTTTTTTTTTTTTCTTTCCCCATGCTGATAGCTGTGCACTTCATGATTGTCAAACGTTTGGGAAAAAGTATGCCATTGTCCTATATGACAATATTTGGTGTGGTTTTAATTGCGGGTCTCTGTTCCTATTTTTTCGTGGTCAGTCCGCATACACATTTTATATCTGAATTTATGTTCCAGTGAAGAAACGTCATGATCTGAATGGCCGTCAAGTGGAAGTTAAGAAAGCACAGTCAAAAACCGACATGGGTAAGTTTATTGATCTAAGATCTTTATATATGTAGTAGAGATTCAGAAGTGGACCATCTGTAGGCAAGCAAGTGTTATATTTCATTTGCTCTCAGAAGGGTTCAATATGTCCTGGGGAGCTTGACTTAAACGCGCATGCACACTTTTTTCCCCTCCTGAGTTTTGATGTCACAAGTTGTAAACTCCAAAGAGTAAAGGTGTGTCCACTCCATCTTTTCAAAGTCCACTCCAACTTTTCAAAGAAGGCTACCACACTTATTGAGAAAGCAAAGGCTACCACACAATAATTGTGGAAGCAAAATGAACATTCAAAGCATGCAAGTACAGTTTGCCTGAAATTCTAAGGCTTGTAAAACCAAATGTTATTGCATTGGTCTAGTTTCTGTGAGATTTTGATTTGGTTTTTATTTCATTTCGTATTCTATACGAGTCCTTTTTTGTTGCTTTGATTTTTTAACCTTTATCAGTCAGGGAAGGCATTGTTGAATAGCCTATCGTCAGCATCAAGGAAACATGTCGGCATGTAAACCCTATTATTCGGATAACACATGTGTGGCTCGTGAATCTTATTCAAAAGAAGCGCAGGTTGTAATCATCACACAAGTGGACTGTCACTTGAACCAGTGATGATTGAAAAACTTCTTGACAAGAAATCGTCCCGCATTTCAAATGACAGTTGGATTTAGACGATTCTAGGAAAACGGGATAGGTTATCGCAAAATGGTAGATGCAGTTCTGTTGAGCAGAGACAACGGCAGTGATGAAGATATCAAGAGAATGAGATGTATTAAAATAAAAAAATAGAGGATCGAATTTTATTGCCAACGTTGTCAGACTGACATCGCATGACAAGATTCTTTTGAAAATTTGTTGGTTGGTGACTGAGAGTTTGTGACGAAGCCATATCAGTTCGGATGTGCAATTGCTGTCTGACAAAGATTTATTTGAAAAAGTCAAGATTATTGTGTTTAAATTGACATTTTAGTTTGAAATAATTCTTGTTTGTCGTATTGATATCGTTATATTGATTAGTAGTGATGAAATAATTCTTGTTTGTCGTATTGATATCGTTATATTGATTAGTAGTGATGACTTGGCTGGGTTTAAATTTGTGATCCGAAGTCTGAGGTGCTGTATGTAGATAGACATAATAGATCAGTTCATGGAATCTGTCCAACCATTGGTTCTTTTATCAAATGCTGTAAGTTGAAATAATGAAGCAAATGAAATACTTAAAAAATATGTTTAATGTAAATAAAGATGTACAGTTTACAGCGCATTTTTAATGAAACTGTAAATCAGATTCACTTGAAACTGTAGTGTATTACTTTCAATGTGTGTGTATATATATCTTTAATCTTCATATGTTTAACTTCATATGTTTAATTTGCAGTTTTATGTCGGTCTTGTTACATGTGAATCTGGAATAACATGGTGACTTTGGCAATAATTTTAGTTTGCTTATAAAAGCAAAATGGGTTATCTACATTTTCTCGCTCATGTTGTGCAGTAAAACTCTTCATCTCATAGGGAAATGTGCCTGTTCAGGATACTTTATAAAGTAATCTTTTAATTACACATACTATATCGTGGCTCACTAATGCAATAAGCGCAGCAATTTGCTATCCCTGCCCGTATACAATAAAGTCAGTACGGACAACAAAACCCCTGAAAGGGCCTCGTACCTCGCGCATGCTCAAACAGTCCCTTTTCTCGGCAGCCATTTTCCCGTTTAGCCGCGTGTACCACGGACAGCTAAGTATTTTTGACTTTTCTCGCAATCGATTGTTGTTGCTGTTCGTTGGTGTCCTGCTTATGTTTCACTTAAGGGAGAAACGTACGTGTAAGCGATTGGGTGGTAAGGCGAGAATTAGGTTTCGTCTGTCGATTCCCACATCTCGCCGGCAGGCTCTTTGTCTCTAGCCCCGCCAATTCCTCCTCTCCCTTCAGCGTCACTTTCTCCCGAGGGTTCACCTCAACTCAGCTTCGGTTCTGTTGTCGTGACAGCGAGTCATTTCTCGCACCCCTCATTTTGTAGCGGTGATCAGCTCAGCTGCGGTTCTGCTGATCTCGCCCCTTTGCCCCATAACGGTGAGCGTACTCAGCCGGGGTTTTCTGTCGCATCCGTTAGTGCACCCTGTGTTCAGTTCAGCTGCGGTTCTACTGCTCACAGTTCGATTCCCATGGCAGAATCGAAGGTGTACGGGCCCTCTACGGAGGCGCCGGGCAATGAGGTGGACATGCGTCACCCTCCCCTCGCCCGTAGGCGATCTAAGGAAGCAACTCCTGCTCAAGGGCTCGAATCTAGTTCGCCCCCCGGTTGTTTCCCTTTCCCCGCCTCATGTGTCTGCCTCTGCCTTTGGGCAGACCACCGGGTGTCGCCCTCTTTCCCGAGCACCCCCTCAGGGGACCGGCGCATTTGGCCCCCCACTTTCAGGGTTGGGCCAGCAGCCACATTCTCAGCCCCCCTATCATGGGGTCAGGGCCCTTTGCTTGGGCGCCATGGGCCCAATGGCAATATCCCCCGACCATGGGCTTTCCACAGCCCCCTGCTCCGGGGTTTTCCCTGGTGGCCGGGTTTTATGCCCAACCCTCCACCAGTGCAGGCATCTGCCTCCCAGGCTCCCTCTGCCCTTCCGGGGTCTGACCCCTCCCCCGATAGGTCTGGGGAACCAGCCATCCCAGGCCACTCAGGGCTCTCGCCGCGCACCGCTTCGCCGGGGCGGCCACCCCATCGGTTCTGTGGGTCCGACCTGGCGGACTCTGAGTCAGAGGATGAGGACCAGTCACCCGGTTCTTATTCTTTCCAAGACTCGGTGGCTGTTCTGGCTTCCCTGGTTCCGGAGGCAGTGTCATCCTCTCAGGAGGTCAGGGCCCCCTGCCCTTCGGCAGCGGAACTCGCCCTGGGATCTCGCCCATCGGCGGCTAGGCCCTCCTCCTCTCCAAAGGAGTCAGTTATGGTGGCCGACTGCATGAGGAGGGCCCAAATACGAGTCAGGGGCACGGAGGCGCAGGACCCCATGCCTGGTTCGGTCCCTGATTTCCCTTCCGTGTTGGCGTGCGGGAAGTTCCTCAAACCAGAGAGTCTTCCATTTGCCAAGAAGGCCTTCTTGGCAACATGACACTATCCCCGAAGCCACTCTTCCCCCTCCCAGGAGACCTCCTCCTGGTCCAGGAGAGGTCAAAATCGCACGCTAGGCAGGTGTCCCTCTCAGAGCGCTGCCTTGCGGAGTGGGAAGAGTCTGCGAGGAGGGTTTGGAGGCCATATCTGTTATGGATTCTTTTTCTAGGGGACTAGTGTCTGCCCTTAAGGATCCTGATTCTGGTTCCTTCGCCATCCGCCAGTCCGCGGACCCAACTGCTGTGGTAGCCTGTATCCAGTCAATGGCTGAAGGGCTTAAGTATCGGCTGGGGCCTCTCTAGGCTCCATCTGAACTCAGTTCTGGCTAGGAGAGATGCGGTCCTTTTGGCATCTTCTGTGACCCGTTCTCCATCTCCCCGCGCTTCCCTCAGAGCCTTGCCTGTCAAGTCAGGGTCTCTGTTCGGAATCACGTGCAGGCCACCATCAAGAGCCAGGCCGAGATTAGGCGTGACCTCGCCTTTCAGTCAGGCCCCCATTCCCCACGCCCTGGTTCAAAAACGCAAGGCGCCAACGCCTTTCTCGTCACCGGGTCCTCTCAACCCAAGGGACGACGGTCATTTGGACCCCGGGGGACCAGAGGCAGGCAACGAAGCAGGGGCGGCCTCCGGCTCGGCCGGCGGGTCCGAAAGCTCCCACGCCTCGACGGCCCACCCCCAATGACTTGCCCCCGACCTGGGTACTTCACCCAGGGCAGTCCTGTGGGCAGTCTGTCCAGGCACCTCAGTGCCTGGGAGCGGCTTCCCGCAAGCCTTGGCTCTGCGTGGTGATCAGGTCGGGTTTCGTCTTCCTTGGGGTGCAGTAAAGGCTCCTCTCACTCCTTTCCCTCCTCCTTTCGCTCCTCCTCGGGATCTAGCGGCCTCTCAGGCCTTATTACCAGGAGGTCCTTTCGCTGTTAGCCAAGGAGCCACAGAGGAAGTTCTCTTCCATTCCTCTCCGGGATTTTATGGCCGCTTTTTTTGTGGTCCCCAAAGCTTCTGGAGGATGGAGACCGGTTCTAGATCTTTCGCCCTTGAACAGGTTTCTTATCGTCCTCCGTTTTCGGATGGAAACCCCCATGTCAGTCCGCGATGCCATGCATCCCGGCGACTGGGCGGTATCCATCGACTTGAAGGATGCGTACTTCCATCTCTTGATCCACCCAAGGGACAGGAAGTACCTCCGCTTCGCGTGGAGAGGCCGTGTTTTTCAGTTCAGGGCTCTTCCCTTTGGACTAGCCCCGGCCCCCTGGGTTATCACGAAGGTGGCTCGGGAACTTTGCTTGCACGTTCGGGAGAAGGAATTCGTCTGAAGGCCTATCTAGACGATTGGCTTCTCCTTGCCTCATCCAGCACTCTGTGCTCCCAGCAAGCCTACAGGTTTTAAGCCTCTGTCAGCAGCTGGGATTCGTTCGCAACGAGGAGAAGTCCGATCTCGCCCCGTCGCAGCAGTTTCAGTTTCTGGGCATGTCCTTCCACACCACCGACTGGCTGGTCTCTCCAACCCGCCAGCGCCTGGTTCGCCTCCAGCACCTCTTGGCCCACCTCCTTTTCCTTGGATCAGGCACCAGCCAGAAAGCTGGCCTCTCTTCTGGGTCTGATGGAGTCCTTGGCCCGCTTAGTGCCCCCGACGTCTGCACAAACACCGTTTTCAAACGCCTCTTTCGCAAGCGTTGGTCTCAGGCACTGCAGTCGTGGGACCTTCCGATCCCTCTCGGGCAGTGGTTCCAGTCATCGGTGGTACAATGGCACTCCCAGTCCTGGCTAGCTCAGGGAGTCCCCATCTCTCCCCCTCCTCCACAGGAGGACCTGTTCACGGACGCGTCCCAGTCCCGGGTGGGGTGCCCACGTCATCTCTCTGACGGCCTCCGGGCAATGGTCCCCGGAGATGGGGGTCCTGGCATATCAATCGGCTGGAGCTAGAAGCCGTGTTCCAAGCCCTCAAGGAGTTTCTTCCCTTCCTGAAAGGAAAACACCATTCTACTCAACACCGACAACACGACGGTGGCGTGTTATATCAACAAGCAGGGGGGGGGGGGGCGTTCTCACTCCCTGTCCCTGAGGGCGGAACAGCTTCTTCTTTGGTGCGAGACACAATCAATCCGGATCTCGGCCAAGCATGTTCCCGGAAGATCAACATTCTCGCGGACTCCCTCAGCAGGTCGCACATGGTTCTTCCCTCGGAATGGACTCTCGTCCACTCGATCCTAGAACCTCTCTGGACTGTATGGTTCAAACCACAGGTGGACCTGTTCGCCCCCCCGGTTCAACCACCGCTCCAGCTGTATGTCCCCCAGTTCCGGATCCAGCAGCGTGGGCTGTGGACGCCCTGTCCATCCCTTGGTCCGGCCTGACGGGCTATGCCTTTCCCCCGTTCCCCATTCTGGGAAAAGTTCTCCGCACGGCAAGGGAAGATGCAGCCACGCTTATTCTGGTGGCTCCACGCTGGCCGGCCCAAGCGTGGTTTCCGGAACTGTTACACCTGTCGCACGTGCCCCCGATACCGCTCGCCTTAAAGGCAAGGTCCTGCTCCAGCCGCGGTCAGGCATCCACACGCAATCCAACGTGCGCATCTTCACGCCTGGCTACTGTGCGGACGTGCTGTCTGCACGAGGCGCCTCCCCCGCGGTAATCGGCCTTGTGGAACATTGCCCACAGGTTCAGGCACCCAAATGTCTATAGTGTCCCATGGAATGGCTGGCTATCTTGGTGCTCCAGCCACGCAGTATCACCTCATTCTCCTTCTCAATGCCAATTGGCGAACTACCTAGCCTTTCTGTCAATCGGAGAGAAATCTTTCAGCCTCCTCTGTTAAGGTTCACAGGGGGCTATTTTCCACACTATCCGCCAGTTAGGGGCCCCTCTTCGGGGACAGACCCTCTTCTGCGGATCTGGTACAGAGGAGCGCCCTACAGGAGGCACCGATGCCCCGCCCTTGTCCCGGCGTGGGATCTTTTCTTAGTCCTCTCCTCCCTCAGGCTTCCCCCTTACGAGCCCATCCGGGAGTGTTCTCTGAAATTCCTTTCCTTCAAAACAGCCTTTCTCATTTCCCTGGCCTCAGGGAGGCGCTGCAGTGAGGTCCACGGCCTTAGTGGCCTGCCTAGGACGGCGCTTCACAACCGGATGGCTCGATATCTCTTCGCCTCCTCCCAGAGTTTTTAGCGAAAAACCAGTTGCCAGGTCTTCTTCCCCGCCATCTCCATTCTTCCTCTCACTTCTATTCTTGCCCCCGGACGACGAAGGACCGCACTCTCTGTCCGGTTCGCGCTTTGCGGGAGTATAGGAAACGCACGAAATCTTCTCGCTCCAAGCAGCGCCACCTGTTTCTCTCTTACAACGAAGGTTATAGGAGGACATCAGGCGCTCTTCAATCTCTCGATGGCTGAGAGAAGTCATTAAAGCTGCGTACGCGAGACCTGAGGGGATTTGGCCGTTTTCTCACCTAGACCTCATGAGATAAGGGCATGGGCGTCTTCGCTGGCAGTACTCTAATGCCAGCATTCAGGGTGTGCTAGATGCCGCATATTGGCGTCCCCTGGCACCTTCATCCAATTCTACCTGCGCGACGTTCTCTCGTCTGCGTGATGATGGGTCTTAGGGGCTCGCATCAGCTGTGGTGGCGCAACATTCCATCTCCGCCACACGATCCGGCCCTTCTTGCTCCTCCAGGCGTTACCAGGATGAGCCCTCCTTCCAGGTAGTGCGACTCGCATTAGTGAGCCGGGGTATAGTTATGTGTAATTAAAAGGAAATTATTCATTCTAAAATTACGTTTTAACCCATGCCTAACAGATCGACCGAGATCGACCGCGAGATTTCATCTTTCTGAATACCGGATCGACCGAGATCGACCGCTGAATACTCGGTCAACGACTTTCGCTTTCACCATCGCATATCCCAGAATGCAATTGCGACAGAAGAGTCTTCCGTACTTCCGTTTCTGGACGCCATTTTGGTTTTTTGTTGCATGAGTTTTGGTGGAGTAGTTTCACTGCTGTGAATTTTCAAAGTTCGGCTTTTTTTTCGCGAAGATTTTCTGGGAAAATGGCGGATCAAGTAACTATGCAACTTGCAGAATTCATTTCTGAAGTGATATTGATGAAGAGAGCGTATTTGCGGGCTACACTCTTGAAGAAGATTTGAAGCAAGACGATTCGGACGTCAATCTTGACCTAGTTATGAATAAAGATCGACTGCTGACTGATTTTGAGGCCGGAATCAATAATGATTCAGGCGATAATAATGACGACGTCGAATAACCCATTGCTGCTGGGCCCAGACCCCCAAAAAAAGAAAATTCGAAAAACAAAACTTGCTAGAGATTCTTTAATTCTTGACTGGAGTGGTTGGCTACAAGAAGTGAAGCCCCCCAAAAGTTTCCCTTGTTTTGATAGCCAGGAAACCGGGTCAGTCAGTGGGTGTCCCACGATTTGCCTGTAGGAGCATCACCTTTAGCCTTTTGATTTCTTCAGAATTTTTGCAGACTTTTAACGAGAAACAAATTTATTTGCTGCACAAAAGCAGAAAAGGATGAACATAAACTCTGGCCTGAAATAAAAACTGCTGTTTATCAAAAAGCAAAGAGGAGCCGGACAAGAGGTACATCATCACCACAGTGTGTGTGTGTGTGTTGGGGGGGAAGGGGGGGGGGGGTGCTCGGTGCACTAGTGCAAAAGCACATTTTTGTTGAATTCCATCACAATCTAAAGCCCAGTATTCAGTAATCTGTTCTTGTTATTTTTCCCCTCAGTAGCTAGAAGACAAATCTTCTTGTATGTGATGCCTTCAGTTTAACAAAATTGTTGAAGTTTGGGTTGTTTTTTGCTTCACAACAAAAGTTGATTATTTAGTGTGCATACCATACAGAATGACTTTATTTTGTTCCTGAAGGTTTCAGTACTTTGTTTAGACTTGGAAAATCACTCTGTGCTCCTAATCCATGATGTTCTGTGGGTACAGTGAATTTAGGGAAAATTGTTTTAGCACTGAGAACACCAAAGTACAGTTAGTCTGTTCATTTGTTTTTTTTTTCCTCGTGTACCAGTTCACTATATGTGGGGGAAATGGCTCTTTTGGATGGAGTGATGACTTTGAATTTTTTTCATTATCTTTACAGAATAGATAAGTTAAAAACAAATTTTCTATTGAGGTTTCTTTATGGCAAGTGTGTATGTGTTGCGGAGTTACCTCTCTTGGCATGGTATTCTCATAGTCATATAGCACAAAGTCATGCGGTAGGCAGAGGGTTAATCTAACATACTTACCGTGGCTCACGCAGAGACCCTCCCCGCCTTCCTGGTTCCATCAGGAGTTCTCAGTCAGGTTTTAATATACCTCGAAAAGAGGACTGTTCTGAGCATGCACGAGGCCCTTTCAGGGGTTTTGTTGTCCGTACGGACTTTATTGTATACGGGGCAGGGATAGCAAATTGCTGCCGCTTATTGCATTAGTGAGCCACGGTAAGTATGTTAGATTAAACGTAATTTTAGAATGAAAATTTCCTTTTGTTATAAGTATTTGCATCAGTATATAGAAAATTCATTTTAAAGTCCAATTGTAAATACATAACAATTCCATTAGAAACTAGATC
>JAFLJL010018709.1:0-17718 GCA_018398815.1 Conus ventricosus | reverse complement strand
TTCATTCATGTACTAAGTTAATTTTTATAGATCTTACGGAGTTGAAGGAAAAAATGCCAGGAGTAAGTGTTTTTCCCTTGTTTTAGTTCTTATGTCTAAATTAATCAAGTTATTACATTTTGTTATATGTATTCTACGAGTGAGAGAATGCAGGAAACAATCATCATTTGAATGGCGTCATGCGGGCCCACCGGTTTTTCTGTGCGGCGACGCCATATTGATCTAGGCCGCCGTCGTTGTCACATGTACATGATAGCGGTTTAGAAAATAGATTTTAATCAAAGGCACAGTTGATCCATTCCATGCAGTTTTGCCAACTATTGTGTAGGCTACCATCATTTTAGAACATAGAATAATTAAATATCGGATGTTTGGGATATAGACGGTGGTACTTTGTAACCCAGAAGTGCACGGGGAGTGATGTTTAACCCTCTTAGCACTACATAAATATAATTTATATGCTGAAATACTGGCTTATAATTGAAAACTGCAAAGACGTAAACGGGTAGTGCATGTTTGTGTGTTTTACCACTCTTCTATAAACATTAGACCCATAAACCTATACATTTTTAGAAAGAAGAAAGAGTGGACTTTGCAATAAAAGCAATGGAAAAGACATACCTTGATTGTATTGACAGCAACAATCCAATGAAGTAGGCAGCTCACAGATGTAAAAAAGTACAAAAAAAATGTCACAAAAATAAAGTATCTCAATCACACATATAAGTCTGTTATATTGTCCAAAACTGCAAGAAAAGTATTTACAGATGTCCCTTTCACACCCAGAAAGTTCAAATCATCTCCTGTGGTACCGTGCAAAGCACTCAGGGCACAGTCCTACATCACATGCTGGGCACTCAAAAGACGATCTGACGCGCCTGTCATGCCCAGCAACACAGTTCCTCCTGCGCCCCACTGCCAGCTTCCTCAGGTGATGTCCAGGTGGTGCAGGGCCAGGCTGGGGTTGGTCAGGCTGGGCGGGGGGCCACTTGCAGGGGAGGGTTCTGCCTGTCTGCCTCCATCTCAGCCGCCGTCCGTCGCCGTGTCACCACCTTCACTGGGTAATAATTCCCTGCCAGGCCTTCAACAACCTCCACCATGAAGTGGTATCTTGTCAGTTTGGGCACATCACTGGTGGTTTTAGTATATATAATGTAGCTATTCAGAATAGCTCTCCCAAACAGAGAAAATGCCACTTTCAAAGTCCACTTCAAGGTGCGCCGTTCGCTCAAATATTTGTACAGCCGGGCATCACTGAGGTCGACTCCTCCCATTGCAGAATTGTACTTGACAACAATCTTGGGCCGCTGCACCTCCTGCCCTCTCCTGTTTCTGACCTGCATGAACCCTGAAGATGAAACAGTGCTGAGGAGCACAGGAGTTCTGCCTCCATCCTTGTAGGCCACACACAGCAGGGGCCCCTTGCGACGCTCGGTCACTTCCTGGTTTCTCAGCCGCTGATTGATGGCAGCTCTGGGCAGACCCCTCCTGTTCTTCCTCACAGTGCCTGTGGCTGTGGTGCCTTGAGCATACAGGTCAAGGAAGAGCTCTGGTGAGGAAAAGAAATTGTCACAGCCAAGGTGATAGCCTCTGTGAAGAAAGTTACACCCAGTCAGCAACCGCATGACTAGGGCGTATGTGAATCCTTGGGGAGGGAGAGCTTCTGCAGGATTTCTTCCCTTGTACACTTCAAATCTTGAAGTGTACCCAGTTTGACTGTCACAAACACACCATAACTTTACTCCAAAGCGGGCATGATGTTTCTGGGGCATGTACATACGGAGGTGGGGGGTTTTGCCTTTGAACCCCACCATGCTCTCATCGATGCTAATGTCATTGTCAGGATTGTAGTGGTGGAGGAAGACATGGTTGAAGTGGTCAACTAGAGGCTGCACTTTGTACACTTGGTGGCGGGGGTCATTAGGAGGAGGCTGCTGAACATTGTCATTGAAATGGAGGAATTTCATCATGAGCTGGAATCGGTCACGTGAAAAACGTTCGTTGAACCATGGGGTCCTTTGACTGCGACGAGTGGTATTCCAATAGGAGCTGATGGTAGGCTTCCTGATTAGGCCCATATTGAAAACAGATGCCAAGGAAGGCCCTAAGCTCTTCTGCTGTTGTTCCCCCCTTCCTGATCCATTGATGAACAACAGAGTGGGGCTTGCGGCGCAGGTAGTCTGCGTGGGCATCAATCCACTCCTGGCTGTAGGTGTTGGTCTCGTTGACGATTCTGTTCACCAAGACAGGAGTGAAAAATAAGTTAAAATAGTCCAGGGGTCTGGCATCTGGAGGTGGAGCATGCTTGGGGCCAGGGACAGCTGTAAAAGCAATGGGTGGAGGACCAGGATCTTCCCCAATGACAGGCATCCAAATGCCGTGAACGTCAGGGCCAGGATCTGCAGGGCCAGCACCCCAGCACCGTCATCACCTTCATCACCCTCATCACTGGAGTCTGGAATTATAGTGAAACAAACACTATTTGTAAGTATTGTTGTGTGATGTAAAACTGCATCATAAAATTCAACTCCCCTCCCTAACACACCCCCCCCTCCCTGCCCTCATGATATGAAAAAAAAAAATATTATATATATGGGGAGAGAAATAAGGGGGAGGGGGGAATCCTATGTTTGCTCTGCAATGTAGAATGGCAGGACATAAGTAAAAAAAAATGCCAGTCATGAAAAGTAACTTTACATGTGTTTCAAAACAATGACACGCCCACTCGACAGCCTTCCAAAAATATCCAGATATTCCAAGCACAGTTCATAACTAACACACACAAACCAGAAGACTAATAGACATAAACAAACAAACCCTGTGGTAAGTATATAAAACTACATCATAAAATGCCAAATTTAGTGCAATAATCACAGCACTACCCCCCCCCCCCCCCTCACCTCCCTATCGCCCCCCCCTCCCTCCCCACCCCTGAGATAAAAAAATAAAATAAAAAAAGAACCAAAATTATGGGGAGAGAAATAAGGGAGGGGGATCCTATGTTTGTTCCACAATGTAGAATGGCAGGGCATGATAAGTAAAGAAGAAAAATGCAGTCATGAAAAGTAACTTTACATGTGTTTCAAAACAATGACACGCCCACCTGACGCCCACTCGAATAGGCCTATTCCATACCAGCAAGCACAGTTCACGACTGTAACTGACACAAACCAGAAGACTTACAGATATAAACCACTGCTTTACTCATCCATTTATGTGTACAAAGACAACAAAGTGAGAATAAACAAGAAAATACCCCACCGCCACTCCCAAATCAAAATGTAAACAAACCGTCGAGTCACCGAGTGACTGACAATACCACTCCACCCTACACCCTGTCCCACACACACACTCAGTCACTCATGGCTGGCGAAGCCAGCGCACAGTCGAACTCCTTTCACACCATTAGCAACAACAACACAGCAATGTTTACCTTCAAAGTCGCTGTCATGGTCGCTATCACCCATAGACTCGTCGCTCGTATCATGAGGAATGTTTTCGTCCTCGTGTTCACTTTCAGTGGCGCTCATGTTGACAGAAATAGGTCGACTTGACAAACCGGTCGATAAAAAAAAATGGCCTGATTTAGCCTGGAGGAAGACTGCCTCAAGCTTTCCGATTGGTTAATTTCACACAAAGAACGCAGTGCTCAGCTAATCCGCGTGATGCGTGAGCGGAGGCCACGCGCAGGGCCCGTCGTGCTCAGCCTGGGCAGCCCTGTGCGTGGCCCGTCGTGCTAAGAGGGTT
Organism: Conus ventricosus; assembly: GCA_018398815.1. NCBI lineage: Eukaryota > Metazoa > Mollusca > Gastropoda > Neogastropoda > Conidae > Conus > Conus ventricosus. Next base: position 13,971 of record JAFLJL010018709.1, on the reverse strand, counting down.
AAAAGAAAAAAAGTTGTGAAAGGCCTTTTGAAAACCACACAAATGTTTAAGGGATGGGAGATGTACTTTCACGCTATGCGTGTGTTTAGTCGTTATCTGTTCCTAAGTTACGACACTTGGTTAAAAAAAAAAAAAGGGGCTTTATTTTTCACCCCTATTGTAGTAGCCTAAATCAAAATGTTAATGAGGCTTTCAACAAGCCTGGGACCTCAGTAGGCCTAGAGGATAATCCCAGCAAAGAACAGATATGTAGAAACATTTCGGTTAGGCCTACATTATGATTTGTGTATTGCTTGCTTAATTTTTTTCAGCAATTTTTTAAAGCATCCTAATGATTAAAATGATCAGTTCATTTATTAATTTAATGTGAGTAAAGATGGTCAGCATGTAAAATTCCATGTTTTTTTTTGACAATGTATTTTTGGTTTTTTTTAATTTGTTGCGAAGAGAGTAATAGTAATATTTCATAAAAGGGAAATTTCAAGGCGTCTTGGAGACTGAAGTCTTATGATAATTTTATATATATCATTGTGCGGGAAGAAACTGAACAAAGTAATTACAAGCACAATAAATTGTCACAAGCAAGTGCTTGCTAAAAACGCAGACAACCCAGCGTGGTGAAGAAACATTAGTATTGACCAGCGCTGTGGCGAAGTGGTTAGCGTCGCGGACCCCTGGCTGAGAAGTCTAAAATTCTGTGGCCCTTCTTTGCCCTGCTCTCATGTTGACCTAAATTTCGATTTCGTTTTCCCGTCTGTGGTCTTGGTTTGGTTCTATTGGGGTCACGATCGGCGAGTCCATGGGGCTCACTGTCGGAGGGGCCGTGGTGGCGCGCTCCGCGACTAAGCAATTGTCGGTAGGGGGCTTAGTAGGTGGTGTCCTGCGTATGTTAGATCAGAACAGGCGCCACTGAACACCCCCGAAGTGACTCGGCAGCAGTGCATTGTGTCCTCTGGTGGGTTGCCTCTTGACGACTTGACATTGACTGCTCCCTGTGGATTGCAAGTGTGGGGGCTGTGGCGGGGCAACCGGGCTGTTTCTGTGGACGGGGTTTCGGAATGACGACGTGGGTACAACTGCTTCTGAGGTGGCGCAGGGTTGGGACAGCAAACAAAAAGAATCGGTAACCAGTCCTGAAAAATTTCTGGGAATCCTCTGTATCAATGAATTTGCGTGCATGACAATATTGACAGTTGATTAGGTTCAGTGCCTTGATCATGGTCTTCCCAGACGGCAGAAATGGTTCTTTCAGGTCGACACAGATACAGGTCTTGATCTGACATTTCCCCACAATGTTGCTTTGGAACCCTTAACAACCTGTTTTCCTTTGGCCTGGTCCGAATAATTGCTTGTCAGTCTTTCAGGGCCAGTGGTGAGTTTTGCTTGAACTTGAGTATGACGGTCACATCTGCCCCGGGACCGTGTAGATTCTAAAAAAATTAAATTTTACGATATGACTGTGAAGTGGTGGTCACTTTCAACATCTGCATGTCACTTGGACTGCCCCACACTGTGATGGCTCGACTTCCATCAGTCAGTGCTCCAAGGAAGTTCCCATTCCTCTTTAGATGTCCAACACCCATTCTTGGTTCTACACATAGTGTATAGTGACCTTGTTGCGTTTTCTGCATCGAGCATCTTTGCTGGACAATCTTGTCTACAACGAGATGAAAATTTTCTGGTCTGAAACTTTCCCTTTGGGTTGAATTTCCCTGAGGGCCTATTTCTATTGTTTTTCACTTTCCTTTGAATTCTTCTTATGCCAATTTTTTTTTAAAGTACTGTTTTTTATACTTGGTTCAAGTATATTTAACCGACTCGGAATTTCATCACTGCGTTACAAACAAAATTCCAGAAAATACAATTCTTAATTGAATTGCCATGGATTTGGGGAAATTGTGCTAAAATGCATGTAAATTATTCTGACATTAATTTCAAGTGTATAGGGTTTTTGGTGGTAATTTTTGCTGTTGTAGATGGTGGCGATTTTTGGGGTAATGTAAAACTTTCGGGTCGGGCCCCTCACCTCATCCCCCCTTTTTTCTTTTCCCAAAACAAGAGTCGATCAGTTCAAACCACAATGTTCTTCCAGCACTTTCTCTTTGTCGCCTCAAAAAAATCCCCCATGTTTTAGTAAATTCTTCAAAAATACCCGTCATTATGCCAAGTCACTGAAGATTCAGATAGAATTGCTTTGCTTACTTTCATCACTGAAATGCTTATAAAAAAAAAAAAAGTGAAAATTTTCCAAAACAAGTTTATAAAATGCACACCTTGCTTCAATTGACATACAAGCATGTAACTTATCAAATTGATCAGGATTAAAAAATCTATCCATAAGAAGACATTTAAGCTTGTCAGTACAATTGTACACCTCATCCCATTGAGTTAGGGTTGTCATTAATTGATAAATATGATAGCTAATACATTCCATTCAGTCACACACAAAACACCCCACAACACACAGAGTCACACAAAGCACACACACAAATGCATATCCATAACGCCAAAAACAATGGAGTGCATGAGAAAAGTGTTTCAGAATCACTGCTTGATTCATTTAAGAAGGAAAATGAGGCACAAAATTAATGGTCTGTACAAAGCTTAAATGTTTGCGAACCCCCCAAAAAAAAAAGTAGACAAAGGAATCACAAGGGCAAAACTTGTGTTTTGTGATTCATTTGTCAAACGTTTTTTTTTTGGGCGGTCACTAACATTTAAGTTTGTTTAGATTTCCGCCTACAGTCGTCTCACTTTGCAACTGATCTAATGTTCTGTACGTTTCCTACTGCAACTATGTTGTTTCAGCTGTTCATTGGACATAGGGCCTCAAAAACGTCGTTGGGCACGTCACGTGACCTATTAAGATTTGATATTTTAGTCGAACAGGAAAGGTTGGTTTTAAAAAAAAATCGACAGAAAATAAACCTTGGAAGTCATACAAAACTACACCTGTAACATATCCATAAAGTCTAGCAGGAGTTTTTAATTTTGGGGTAAAATACTAAAACGCTAGTCCTATCAGCACGGCCCACCATTACCCGGTGTGATGTTTCGGTCGTCAAAGTAATCTTTAAAAAAAAAAAAAAAAAACGGTAAAACAGTCAAATCGTGATGTAAATTGTTGGAAAAGGTTGGAAACTTACCCTCCAAATAGCTGGAACTGCGTGGTTTGAAGACGACTCGAAAATTTTGATAAATCCTTTGAGTAATTTTCGGGTGCATGGGCCCTCTTGTAGTTCCCATTTCAATTTTCAAGTCGACGTGGAAGCTGTCTCGCGGCTTGTTTCGTAGCTTTGCGCTCCGCGGCACTTCGACGGACAAACTTAAAACTTTTTACTCAACTGTAGTTTAACTTTCATTGTCCCGTATTTCGTATGGGCAATTCGCCTAGACTACTAAGTTTATTGGGAAATTTTCTGCCGAATTGGGGTACTGACTTTTAAAAAATTTTTAAAAAAATTAACTAGTGGATAAAAAGATTTCAAATTTTCAGCAAAAATCAATGGCAAGCTGAACTTTGGTTTGCACTGTTATTTTAGGGGATGTGAAAATATTTTTATGGCTCAACACACACACGCCCCCGATTTTTACCTGGAAAACACACCTCGTCAGTGAAATAGGTGATAGACAGGCAATACAAACCCATCAACTTTATAACACCTACCTTTTTGGTGGCAAGTGGTAGGTTCACAAACTGAAAAGAACTGATGGGTGTTGTTGAGGTGTTAGTAGTTACACAGGTAGCTAGGAATATACGCAAAATTTTGTGACGTTTTTAAGTCAATAGCAGTTACATAGCAGGAAAAAAAAAAAAAAAAAAAAAGTCAAAATCATACCATATTTTCTGAAATGTATTGGAGTGCTTGCTTGTTGATCTGCATGGTTAGTTTGTGTTTGTGAGAAAAAAATTCCCATGATGATAATATTTCTAACTATATGCAGGTGTTTGTAGGAAGGAAGAGAGGAGGAATCACAACACAAAACAAACACTTTAAATATTTTTGGGTTTTACTCACCCTATGGTTCAGATGTAATGAATTATATAATCCAAATGTGATCACACACAAACACAGTCACTGGAAATGTTCTTGCTTTTGACAGTGTTGATTCTAGAGCGCGCCCTTGCGGGATTCCGCAATATTTTTCTGAGGCCGCAAAAAATCGCGAAAGACGCGGCCCAAAAGCCGCAAAAAAAAGAGAACGAACGCGTTTTTTGCACAACCAGCGCGGCTTCGCCGCTGCGTTGTGTATAGCCTCCTGAGCAATTCCTTTAGCGAACGCGCGTTCTACCAAATTTTTTCATTGGCCGAGAAGCAGCAGTGAGCCAATCAGCGGTACTGGCAGTTCAACAGTCCTCATGTCGGCTTCAACGAAGCGCGCGAAGCCAAACACTCTGTTTTCTTTCGCCTTCACGAAGAAAAAACGCACTGATATATCTAAAGATCATCAGCTGGAAGCGATAATGAGTCTACAGCCACCGTTTACGGCTACTCAGTCAAGCGATAGCGTGTCTCAGCCGATCGACGCCGGAGGCGAAACGATTGAAAGTGCCAGTGAACCGAAGATCAGCAGATAATGAAGATGGTGAAAACGAAGCCGATCCCTCCAGTTCGAAAACGGAGGAGCAGAAGAAACTCTACAAGGCGTTTCAAGAATCATGGTTGAAAGACAGACCCTGGTTAAAGAGAGAAGAAGATGGAAGCATGATGTGCTCCTTGTGCCTGAAACACAAAAAAAAAGAACACGTTCACGAAGCCGGGGTGCAAGAACTATCGAACATCGACTCTGACACGGCATGTTCCGACTGTGAGCGTGGTTTCAGTGCCCAAAATGCCATCAAGACAGCCAGGAGAAACAGGCTGAAAGAAGACAGCCTCAATGTGTGATGACCATCAAATGTGAAGGTCCTCCATCAATGACCATGACTTCACAGCTGCTGCAGCAGAGTGGGAAAAGCAACAGAAGGATAGGAGGATCTACAAGAAATGAATGGAGTTCTGTGGGCTGTACATATGTATTTTCAGTTGTGTATGGTGAAGGTGTACACAGTGACTTTTCACAGTTAAAGGGTTTTCTTAAGGTGATGGTATATAAATCTTGACAATCGTGATGGTCACTTCATATAAAGAGACTGAATTAATTGTGGGGTAGGCTTAGAGTTGCTGGATTCTATGATGAGGTGACAACAGACTTGCTCACTTGCTGTATGACTGCCAAGAAGGGAGCTCAGCTGAGTACATGCACCACCAGAAAAAGACAAGTCTTCTAAGGTATGTCAGAATGTGGTGTGTACTCTGTGTGTTGTGTGTGTGTGTGTGTGTTTCTGTAATAAAATGTAACTCGTTTCTTGTTTCTTTTTGTTGTTTTAGTTTACTTTGGCCATAATGTAATCATTGTGATTAAGCTTTAAAATCTGAATTTTCACGCGTTTTGAGGGCCTCCCATTTTCACCCTATGGGCCCCCTTTTTTTATGTGAGGGGGCCCTTGGGCCCCCTTTTTTGAAATCCTAGAATCAACACTGTTTTGATCACTTTTGTCACACACAGATCACCAACATGAAATTTTCTTTCCGTTGTGCACTTTTCTTACATGCACAAATTCCAGTACTTTTGTATGTGGCACTTTCAATATTTAGTCAACCCAAAAACAGTCTGTACAAAATAAAAATGACAAAGTCCAGTCCTTGATTTAGTCAAGTATCAGGTGTACTGCTAGGAATGAGTGTGTAGGAACCTACTCACTGCTGGTGAAAAGAAAAAAAAGCAGCCACGATCCTTGCACAAAGCACCCTTACACATCACACACTCGCGTGTTGACTGGATGGCATTGCCTGCTGGGGTTTTCCTGCCTTCTTGCAACAGACACAGTCCTTCTTGCCTCTGGCAGACTGGATTTTGGAAGGAAAGTGTTTGTGCTTGTCTGGATTGTCATGAACAACGGGACGGCCGATCGTTTTCGACCCTTGAAACCATTCACCATGCCCATGACAATCTCAGTGTGAAAATCCACATGCAGTTTCAGTGGGCCATCTACAGAGTTTTTGTAGATTACAAAGGCATTTACTGCAGCAGTGTCCAGGCAGAAGAAGAACACATATTTCCACCACTTCATGAATTTCTGCTTGGAACAATAATTGATCGCAATTGATCATGCTTGTCAACACCGTTGTAGTTGGTGTAATCAGCAACAGCCAGGGGCCTAGAATACCTGGCTTTTTCAACACCCCCTGCACCTTTTCTGACAAGCTCTCCATCGGTTCCATCATGGACAGAAGTAAGAAGGGTGACCTTACGACGGTCAGACCAAGCAACAGCCTGAAGCTTGCCCTTTAAATCATAGCCAATCTCACGAAACCAGCGCTTTGTGTCCCCAGACTTTTTGGACACATTTTGCTGGCTTCATATCCTGTGGCAGACCCTTACTGTTATTTCGCACAGTCCCACATGCCAAGGTTTTCTTCTGAAACAGATATTGAACGAGGGGGACTGACGTGAAATAATTATCAAAGTAGGTGTGCCACTTGAAATAATGGGGTTCTGCCAAGTGTTTGACAACACGATCCCCTAGGGCATCGCCTGTCCCAGCAGGCACATCATTGGTCTTCCCAGTATATACAGAATAATTCAGCATATAAAAGAATCGGCATCACACAAAGCCCACACCTTGAGGCCCCACTTCGTTGGTTTTGCAGGCAAGTACTGCAGAAAACCACAACGACCCTTGAACTTGATCATTGCCTCATCTACTGTGTTTTGCCCAGGTAGAAACTGAATAGCAAAACATTCTTGTGTCATGGAAATGAGAGGTCCGACTTTGAACAGGGGGTCATACCCAGCCTGACCTCTGGGAACAAACTGGTATCAGCGAGGTGAAAATACTGGTTCAGCTGTTCAAACCTGTTCTTCGACATGACACTTGACACCCAAGGATTGAAGAAAGGAGAAGAGTCTTTCCAATAAAAATCACGATGAGGAACAGGGGCCATGTTCATAAACATGAGAAGACCAACAAAAGCTCTGATTTCATCCACAGTGGTTGGCTGAAACTTATCCTCAGGAAGACCAGCAGCCATGAGCGTTTGTCTTGCATACAGGTTGGTTTCCCTGGCCATGAGATGGAATGCGTCCAAAGGAAAAACAAGTGAAAAATAATCAAAAGGTGTTCGAAGATTCACTTGTGGACGTGGGGGGCCCCTGTATGCATCAAACACACAAACTTCAGTCCGAAAGTCGTCGTTTGACCACTGCGATGACTGTGCACATCCACCGACATCAGTAGCACCTGCGTCGCCTATGTCCGAGTCACTGTCACTACTCGCATTCACTGCTTCTGCAACTTCATAGTCACTGTCGCTGTCTACAGAGTCGAGATCAATGTCCGATTCATTCCAGTCATTATTTTCGGTCGGAAACACATTCATGTTGAACATTGGTCCACAGTCAAGCTCATGTCACTATCACTGTCAGAGTGCGACATTTTGATCGTAGTCGGAAGTCGATGGGATGACCAAATAATCGATTAAAAATTTTAAAAAAGCCACAAACCGCTCTTACAATTGGCGTGAGAAAGGTATGAAAGGCCCGGATAACGACCGGTTTGTCTTATTACTGTAGTCAACCCAAATAAGGGAGGCACACCGAGACAAATCGGCTTACTGAGGAACGGGCGGTATAGGGCGGATCAGGAGCTGAGGGGTCGGGCGGAAAAGGGCGGAACGGGGATAGAAAGGTTAAAACCCACAAGATTTGCATGAGTGTATAAGAATGAATGTCGCTCTCGGTTTTATTCTGGAAAATTTTACATGAAAAATTATAAAACGGGTTTTTCACTCTGAATTTTCCGTTGAATGCCTACACTTCGCGCTGGAAACGTTGCTGGGATGATTCTTCTTCCTGTTTAGCGTACTATTTTTAGAACTACAAACGGTTGCCACGAGCGCATAGCAGACAACCAAAGGCAGTGGTCGGAGCGAGACGCGTGCATGGCGGCAGACACTCGCAACACACGCTTACACTAACACCAAAAATACAAAAGACAATGTATGGAAATAACAATGGGTTTTGTCAGGTACTTTTTCTTCTTGATTTATTAGTTAATAGTTGTAGAAATAACAGTTGAATGTGGGCCAACAGCACACTGCTTTTAGTCATAGAAAGGTTTGGAGTACCTGCTCTCAGCCCATTTTCTCATACACCAGTGACTGCTTGGTCCCTGGTTACCCTTTCTTCAAACGAATGAAAATTGCATGTTGAACAAGCTTTCCGAGTGCTGCCATAAAATGTGTGCCTCAATCCATTCCGATGCTCCGTGTATTCTAAGATGCAATTTTGTAGGACTTGAAAGCTTTGTGAGTGTCCGGTACAAAAAATTCTTCCCATGACCTTGGTCAAATCATCTTTGTCAGCTTCAACAGGCTATAAGCAACATTACTATCAGATTCTACATTAAACTTCAAATTATGAATTTCACAGGCATCTGCTTCAAATGTGATGAGGAAACCGACAACCTGATAGGCTTGATCTTCCTCTTTATTCAACCTACTAGCCACAGCGTACTTTCCAAATTGCCTTTTCAATCTTTTCCAGTTCTGCATCAAGTCACCTTCCAGACGCTTTCTGGTGCTAGTTGTTAGTGGTGAACTGCTTTGTTGGAGAGCCCCTTTGCTGGTTTTCTGCGTTTTGAGACCATCTTTCAATCGGTGTAAATGATTTATGCTTGATGCTCTTCTTTTCAGTTGAATTTTCTCTATTTTCTGATGTTTCTGACACCATCTGAAGTCTGCTTGTATACCTTTGTAGCAAACGTTTGAGCACCTACAGACCAATCCATACGCACTGAAGTACACACTCGCACATGCATGCACTTGTGTACACAATCACTGGCTGACACAGCAATGCACACTTATATTTAATAAGATTTATTTAAAAGAAAATTTGGGCGTTTGTCTTGGCAATCGTGTATAGTAATAAATATACCTTGTCATTGTTGCAGTTCCGTGGTGGTGGACGTGGGGGAGGTCGCAGAGATTATGGTGGTGGTGGTGAAATGGATCCCAATGCTGAGCAGTTTCGTAAGCTGTTCATTGGTGGCCTGAGTTACGAGACGGATGAAGACAGTCTTCGCAGCCACTTTGAAACCTGGGGGGAGATTGTAGATTGTGTGGTCATGCGCGATCCCCATTCAAAGAGGTAAGTCTCCCTGGGTGTTTCTGCATCTGCATTAATGCTTTGTATTACACCTTTGCTGTATAAATAAGAAAATGAATTCTTGAAATCCCACTCCTCCACCCTCGCTCCACTTTTATTGACAGAAGTCTGGAATGGATAGATTCAGCATTGAACAAGTGTAATATTGAATTTTGTAGTAGAAAAGATGGTTTTGTGTGGTTTTGAAGTCAAACAAATGTATAGTCTAAAAAGTCGGTTTATTCTTCAGTAAAGTTACCAATGTGGCATGCTTACAAGTACTATTTGACTTTCTATTTATTTTAGATCCAGAGGCTTCGGTTTCATTACATACAAAGATGCAGAGTCCATTGATCAGCACAAGCGAACAGACCACACAAAATCGACAATAGAGAAGTTGATACAAAAAGAGCAATGCCAAGAGAGGTGAGTAACCATTATTCTTGGGCCTGAATATAGTGTCCATTTTCTTAATGGTATTGTCTTTACAGATGTGTTGAACCATGCCATTCCATCATACTTTGTACAGGTATTATGAAAAAATTTATGAATGCAGAAAACTAAAAGATATTGAAAGAAAATCTCTAAGACAAAGTTTTTGAACAATAATTGCACGTGTTGTGTCAATGTGGATGCGGTATTCAAAGAGCAACAATGCTTGCTGCCTTGCGCATACATAACTGATGTGGCTGTCTGCTTCTTCAGGAACTTGCAGATGTTTAGGAAGAATAGCGGGGACTACAGTCCATGAAATGAATAAATGTGTGGATTTGGGCAGCGGTGTGTATACAGATGTTTTCTATTTAAACCCCATTTTTGTCAGTTGAAACATAGTTTTTGTGTTACAGATGTGCTTTCTATTTAAACCCCATTTTTGTCAGTTGAAACGTAGTGTTTGTGTTTTAAAAAAAAAAAAAAAAAAAAAAAAAAGCTGTCGGTTTAAAGCCAAAATTCTGATCTTCAGTCCACCCCACTCCTTCATCCCCTGGTTCTTGGATTTGACTCTGGAAGGTTCGCACCTTTGTGTTTGATCCGGTTTTGGTATAAAATCGTGCTTAATGTGCAGTCTGCCTGTTAAGACTTGAAAAGTCCACATAAGTTATATAGATGCCCATAATCCTTGTGAACTGGGCAAAAAGCAGACTAGTTTTTGGTCTTGCATGGGCTGAGACGCCATAAATTCCTGAGGTGTGAGGAGGAGCCATGCTTAAGAAGTGAGGTGAGGGACAGCCCTCATTTTTTTTATTCCCACTGATACTACATAAATTGAAATGAAAATATGAAAGCCACAAATCCTTTACCTTGCTGTGTGAAACAGGTGTTCAAGAGCATGGTATGTTTTTCAGGACCTTCCATCACACCTTCCACTCTTTCCCACTGTTGTGGTGCTGTTGAGTTTTTGTGGGTTTTTTTTTTTTTTTTTTTAATTTTTTTTAGCAATGAATGTGAGTATTGAAATTTCTCAGATGTGTTTTTTGTTCTTGGTGAATGCAGTTCGGTTTGTGTTTAGTGAAGTTTTCCATCATCTAAAAAAAAAAAGGTTTTAGACCTAAGTTTACACACATGCACAAACAAGTTTTAATTACTGATGATAGAACATTGAGGGAAAGAACTGTAGGGAATTAGTTAGTGGAAACGTTTAATTTTAGTTCCTTCATGTTGTTGGCACTTTCAGCTGGACAGTTTCTTTGGTCAGTAAGATAAGAATAATTCATCAGTCAAGTAAAGGTTGGGATACAAACGGTGCGTGTTGTGCCAGCAAGGGCCTTTTCATTAGCATGCACAGTGTCATTTCTAAATTCAGTTGGATTAGTATGTTGCTCATTTTGGCCACTTCACGTGTACGGAGGAGGTAACGTATCTGAATGGGCATGATTGAATAGTATTTCTCCCTACCCCCTTCCCCAGCTCTGCTCATCCTCTGTATGTGGGTTTGTGTGTCTCATCCCTTAGGCAAATGATGTAAGCTTGTGTTTCTCTTTTTTCCTCCCACAGGAGTCTGGTCGTGCAGAATCTCAGCAATCGGTGAAGAAGATGTTTGTTGGTGGTGTGAAGGATGACACAACAGAGGACATGATCCGAGAAACATTTGGCTGTTTCGGTCAGATCACACAGGTTGACCTGATCACAGACAAAAACACTGGGAAAACCAGAGGATTCTGTTTTGTTACCTTTGATGACCATGACTGTGTTGACAAAGCCGTTTGTGAGTATGGCCTTTTTCTCCCCGCAATGATATAGGACAGGTCTTGATAATTTTTTTAGAGAATATGGATTGCATGTTGTTCAGTTTCATATTTTATGTATGTTTATTATTATTTTTAGAGCTATTTCCCATCTAATAGGGGATTAGACTTCCTGTGAAAAACTCGTTTCCAAATTTCCAGGGGGTCACGAACAAAAATACACGGGAAGCTATTTTCATCACTGTTGAAACGTATTGCATATTCCAGTTGCCATGCAATGATCATTGGAAGCCTGGTGACAGACTAGAGGCGAGTGATGGAACTTTGACAAAACGTATGTTGTGAGCAGGTCCATAGTGGAGTCATTTTAATAGTCGAACGTACATAGTGGAGTCATTTTAATAGTCAAACGTCTTGCGTTACGATAATCGCTCGACTTTTGTTCTATAACCTGCAAGCCACAGCTGAACTGCTGATTTTGATACTAAAAAGCAAACTTTTACAGCTTTCATGCTTTTTTGCACTTCGTGAAATCACACGATGTTTTCCAGTCATGGACCACTGGCTAGTCTATTTTGGCCATTCTTTGGTTTTCAGTAGAGGAAGCTTCTTGAGCTGAAGTTGTTCATTGATTCAGAACCTTCGTAAATGTTGAAAGCTGTGTTTTTATCAACATCAATACTGGAATTGAGTCTGTGCGTCGGATGGGAATTTTATGCTTCAGAGTCCCCCTTTGTGCATAAGAATTATCACTGGATATAATGGCAATCTGTAAATGCTGAGGTACAAAGTTGGAAAAAGCATTTTATGTAAAGGAACATCAGTTCTTTAAATTCTTTTTAAAGAGTTGTGATCAGATTTTGTTTACGACGGTAAGATTTTAACCAAGATTTGACTGCTTTTTTTTTTTCTTTCCCCATGCTGATAGCTGTGCACTTCATGATTGTCAAACGTTTGGGAAAAAGTATGCCATTGTCCTATATGACAATATTTGGTGTGGTTTTAATTGCGGGTCTCTGTTCCTATTTTTTTCGTGGTCAGTCCGCATACACATTTTATATCTGAATTTATGTTCCAGTGAAGAAACGTCATGATCTGAATGGCCGTCAAGTGGAAGTTAAGAAAGCACAGTCAAAAACCGACATGGGTAAGTTTATTGATCTAAGATCTTTATATATGTAGTAGAGATTCAGAAGTGGACCATCTGTAGGCAAGCAAGTGTTATATTTCATTTGCTCTCAGAAGGGTTCAATATGTCCTGGGAGCTTGACTTAAACGCGCATGCACACTTTTTTCCCCTCCTGAGTTTTGATGTCACAAGTTGTAAACTCCAAAGAGTAAAGGTGTGTCCACTCCATCTTTTCAAAGTCCACTCCAACTTTTCAAAGAAGGCTACCACACTTATTGAGAAAGCAAAGGCTACCACACAATAATTGTGGAAGCAAAATGAACATTCAAAGCATGCAAGTACAGTTTGCCTGAAATTCTAAGGCTTGTAAAACCAAATGTTATTGCATTGGTCTAGTTTCTGTGAGATTTGATTTGGTTTTTATTTCATTTCGTATTCTATACGAGTCCTTTTTTGTTGCTTTGATTTTTTAACCTTTATCAGTCAGGGAAGGCATTGTTGAATAGCCTATCGTCAGCATCAAGGAAACATGTCGGCATGTAAACCCTATTATTCGGATAACACATGTGTGGCTCGTGAATCTTATTCAAAAGAAGCGCAGGTTGTAATCATCACACAAGTGGACTGTCACTTGAACCAGTGATGATTGAAAAACTTCTTGACAAGAAATCGTCCCGCATTTCAAATGACAGTTGGATTTAGACGATTCTAGGAAAACGGGATAGGTTATCGCAAAATGGTAGATGCAGTTCTGTTGAGCAGAGACAACGGCAGTGATGAAGATATCAAGAGAATGAGATGTATTAAAATAAAAAAAATGAGGGATCGAATTTTATTGCCAACGTTGTCAGACTGACATCGCATGACAAGATTCTTTTGAAAATTTGTTGGTTGGTGACTGAGAGTTTGTGACGAAGCCATATCAGTTCGGATGTGCAATTGCTGTCTGACAAAGATTTATTTGAAAAAGTCAAGATTATTGTGTTTAAATTGACATTTTAGTTTGAAATAATTCTTGTTTGTCGTATTGATATCGTTATATTGATTAGTAGTGATGAAATAATTCTTGTTTGTCGTATTGATATCGTTATATTGATTAGTAGTGATGACTTGGCTGGGTTTAAATTTGTGATCCGAAGTCTGAGGTGCTGTATGTAGATAGACATAATAGATCAGTTCATGGAATCTGTCCAACCATTGGTTCTTTTATCAAATGCTGTAAGTTGAAATAATGAAGCAAATGAAATACTTAAAAAATATGTTTAATGTAAATAAAGATGTACAGTTTACAGCGCATTTTTAATGAAACTGTAAATCAGATTCACTTGAAACTGTAGTGTATTACTTTCAATGTGTGTGTATATATATCTTTAAATCTTCATATGTTTAACTTCATATGTTTAATTTGCAGTTTTATGTCGGTCTTGTTACATGTGAATCTGGAATAACATGGTGACTTTGGCAATA
>JAFLJL010018707.1:244326-269823 GCA_018398815.1 Conus ventricosus | reverse complement strand
ACCGTTTTTTGTAGCAGTGTCTTTAACCCTTTTGGGGGCAGTCTTTGATATTCCCCTGTATAAAAGAAAGATGCATTTGCTTTCTTACATAAAAAATTTGAAATGTTCTTTCCTTTTGAGGACAAATTATAACCCCCCCCTAAAATTTTGCAGCATGTTTTTTTAAAAGGATAGTATTATGGATAAAAATCTGTTTAAAATTGGTGAAGCGTTTGTTATATACGCAACACTTGGCCTTTTGGGGAAAAATTCCATTTTCCAAGTTTTTCCCCACTCTTAAAGCGTTTAGATTCTTTAGAATGTGGTACTTTCTTGCTTCTGATTTTTCATATACAAACTGTCAGGCAAAAAGCCTAGTAGTTCCAGGAAGAGATTTCTATTATGTCATTTATATAAATTAAGAAAAAAAGGGGCCCCCAAACATTTCCCCGTGGTACACCTGACAAGACAGGTTTACAAGGGAGAGACCCTTTCCACAAAATTTTCTGGTTCCCCCAAAGGGGAAAATGACCCCCATTTTAGCAAAAAACCCGCCAATCCCGTTTGTTTTTTCTTTTTAAGCAGCGGGCCCCACGGGTAACCCTTATAAAGGCTTTTAGAAAAGTTAAAAAAAATTGATTATTTGTGTCTGTTGTTAGACATTATTAAAATCTTTGAGAGTTGTTTAATTGAGTCTCACACCTTTTTTCGCTGTCTAAAACATGTGGGCTTATTTAAAAAGTCATTTTGTCAAGATGCCCCAAACAATATAATGTAAAACAATTAATTTGGGGGGGGGGAAAAAAGGGAGGAAACAATTTTTCAGTCGTTTTTAGTAATGATTGGAAAGATTTAAATTTTAGAAAAAAAAAATGAAGATAAGAAAATGGGAATGTATTATAAATTGAGAAACCCTTCAGGCCGCCTGGGGGAACCACCGCTCCGTTTTAAAGAACATTATTTGTATTCCCTGCCCCTAGGCCTTTCGCCGTGGATCGGATATCAGGGAAAAGGGAAAAAGGTGGTTGTGTCGTTTTGGTGTCAAATAAGACACACCCCCAAATCCATAATTCTGTGGTGTTTCCCCCACCAAAGGGTTTTAAAAAAAAAAATCCAACAGCACCCCCCAAAAAAGCCGGCGAAGGGTAGTGAAAAAAACAAAACGAAAGTGTGGAGAGGAAAAAAGTTGCTGAAAAACTAAAAGCATTTTTAAAAACAGTATAAAAAATATAGGGGACAATCTTTGACCTATGCTTGGGGATCCAGTCAAGGATGCAAGGGGGGTTCAAAAGATTAGGAACAGTCTGAGTGGCCCCAGTCTTGCTGTTCAATAACCCAAGCATTGTGAGTGGCTAAGAATTGTACAGAACAACCTTTACTTGGATCCCCTAAGAGATGCAATCTCCCACTTCTTCTTCTTCTTCCTAAAATACTGGTTCACTCAAAAACGAGTAGGTCACCAGCGCGATGTTAAAAAGCAAAAAAAAACAACAAAAACAGTGCGACTCAGACTGTTGGCCCCTGGAGCAAATTTGGCAGCAAGGGGTCGCACTCGATATTCAAGAAGTTAAAAGCAATGGCCAAATTCAGGCCCAGGTAACAGTAAAAATCTGGGGAAGTAAAATAGAAAATCGTCAATATGCAGATCTCAAAACTGTCGTATCAATTTGTTTTTTAAATGAGATTGCATTTGTGGCAATCTGATGGACCCAGCAGTGAGTTCCACAGCCGTACAGAACTGGGATAAAAAGAATGTAAGTGGCTGTCAATATTTGATCAGGTATGGTATAACATTGACCGCCACTCCTGGTGCTACTTTTATTCAATACTAGTTGTTCCATTGGAATATCAATTACTTTACCCCTGCCTTTGAAGAAGATGTTAAGTTTGAAAAAAGCTCTTCTCTCTTCTAAGGGTTTTCCATTCAAATTTCCTCATGTTCTTCCCTAGTATTCCCTTTTCTCTGATGTGGTTCCTGTTACGAACCGTGCTGCTCTCTTCTGAATCTTGTCGAGGTTATCAATGTCCCTTTTGATGGTAAGGATCCCAAACTGAGCCAACCATATTCCCGTACTGGTCCCAACCAGTGTTTTGTAGCCATCGTCTTTAACCTTTTGGGGCAGTCATTGATATTCCTGTATAAGAAAGTAAGATGCTATTTGCTTTCTTACATACTAAATTGTAATGTTCTTTCCATTTGAGACGACTATCTATAACACGCCTAATAAATTTTGCAGCATTAGTTTCTTTAAGGATAGTATTATGGATAAAATAATCTGATCTAATTGGTGAGCGTTTGTTACATATTACGCAACACTTGGCACTTTTGGGGAGAAATTCCATTTTCCAAGTCTTTCCCACTCTTGTAAAGCGTTTAGATCTTTTTTGTAGAATTGTGTATCATTTGCTTCTGATTGTTCTATATACTAAACTGTCATCTGCAAAAAGCCTTATAGTATTCCGGAGAGAGATTTTTACTTATGTCATTTATATAAATTAAGAAAAACAAGGGCCCAGAACATTCCTGTGGTACACCTGACAAGACAGGTTTACAAGGGATGACGCCCTTCCACAACACTTTCTGCGTTCTCCCAACGAGGAATGATCTAGCCCCTTTTAGCAAAGAACCGCCAATGCCGATGTGTTCTAATTTTAAGCAGCAGGCCCTCATGGTCACCCTTTTCAAAGGCTTTAGAAAAATCTAATAAAATTGATCTATTTGCTTCTGTTGTTACGACAGTTTATTAAAATCATTGAGAGTTGTTATAAGTGGAGTCTCACACCTCTGTCGCTGTCTTAAACCATGCTGGGCGTTATTTAAAAGTCATATTTGGTCAAGATGATGCAAACAATATAATGCTGAACAATTAAGTATGGGGGGCAACAAGTGCAGGCTAACAATTCTTCTTTCGTTATAGTAATGGACATTGGCAAAGATTTAAACTGTTTAGAGAAAAAAAATGAAGATGAAGAAAATGGGAATTGTATATAAATATGAGAAACCCTTCACTGGCCGCCTGAGGAACCACCGCAATCCGTTTTGAAGATACATCTATTTGTATTGCCTGCTCCCTTCGTGTCTGCTTGAGAGACCACCGCAGATCTATCTTAAGACACATCTATATTGTATTGCCTGCTCCTAGGCCTTCTCCCATGGATCGGACTCAACAGGGAGAAACGGCTGGTTGTGTCTGTGCTCTTGGTGTCAAATAGAGACACACCACAGTCCCATAATTCTGTGGTGTTCTCACAACCAAGGTTTCAAAAAAAGAACCAACAGCACCCCCAAAGCAGCCATCGAAGGGTAAAAATGGACAAAACGAAAGTATGGAAGGAAAAACGTTGCTGAAAACCAAAAGCATTATTCAAACAGTATAAACAATATAGGGACAATCTTTGAACCTATGCTTAAGGATCCACTCAAGATGCAGGAGATCAAAAGAATAGAACAGTCTGAGTGGTCAACTCTGTTGTTCAATAACCCAAGCATTGTGAGTGCTAAGAATTGTAACAGAACAACCTTTACTTCGAATCTTCTAAAGAGATGCAACCCCAACAGATTGACCCCCCATATAGTATATATAAATAAATATATATATAATATTAATATATAGATATATATATATATATATATAATATATATATAGTATATATATATATATATATATATATATAAATATAAATATATAATTTAATAAATTCAAGGAAAAGTAACTAAAGTACAATAAACGAATAAATTCCAAGGATAAGTCTGCACCATCCAGCAACTTGTCAGAGCAGCTTGGTGATGCAATGACTGCAAGAATATTCAATATTAACAAAGCCTTTTGGGGGGGGGGGCTCTTATGTCTTGATTGAAGAAATAGGGGAGATAAGCAATTCATACTGCAGTGGCAGATTACTCTGCCTAACTAAAACAAATGTGCTTGTGGTGGGTGAATGGGAAAATAAAAAAAATCTTCTCAAAATGAGTCTTCAGAAAGTTTATAGTCCAAGGGGGAGACGATCCCAACGGGGAGAAAACCACTAACATATAACCCTGGTCAGATGCCGACATTATAGAAAACCAACCAAAGGAGAGCCACCTAAGAAGCAAAAGAAAATGATGAAAGCAAAACAAGCTACATTTCTTGTGAAAGTAGAAAATAAAAAAAGATAACCTCTTAAGACACAAGTGCTGAGGGCTAGTACCTGGCATGAAACTGCAAAGGACTAAATTAGAATAAACTAATAAATTCCAAGGTTATAATACTAGCACCATTCCCAGCAACTTACTGAGCAGCTTGGGTGTTGCAATGACTGCAAGAATATTCAAATATAAACCAACGCTTACTCTATGGCTTAGCTTGGAAGAAATAGGGGGAGATAAGCATTCATATCTGCAGTGGCAGATTACCTGCGTAAGCATTCATATCTGCAGGCAGATTACTTTCCCCATTGGAGATCGTCTCCCCTCTTGAGACTAAAATGTAGCTTGTTTGCTCTTCATAATTTTCCTTTTGCTTCTTAGGTGGCACCATTGTTGGTTTTTTTGAAACTCAACAACATACTACTGTATTGCACACCATCTTTTTCTGGGATAGCATTCTTCTTAAAACTGAAAAGGCAGAGGAGTCAAATTACCACCTTTCCGCGGTCACGCGGAGAAACAATCAGGTTTCGAAATATCACATCTACACATTGGCGATCGACCTCCCCCTTGGAGACTATAAACTTTCGAAAGGGCTCTTATTGAGAATTATTTTTCCCATCATTCACCCCACACAAGCACATACTGTTTATTAGCAGAGTAATCTGCACTGCAGATATGAATGCTTATCTTCTCCCCATTTCTTCAATCTAAGACATATGAAGCAAGCTTTTTTATAATGAATATAGATAAAGATATATAATATATACTATATATATATTTATATATATATATATAATATATATATAAATATATATATATACAAGGTAAAACAAGTTCTTAAAGTTCTCCACACAAGGGTAAAATCAACATTAAAACTCGAGCTTTCGCCCACAGGCTTCATCCCCCTGATGAAGCCTGTGGCGAAAGCTCGAGTTTTAATGTTGATTTACCCTTTGTGTGGAGAAAATGAAGAACTTGTTTTTACCTTGTATATTTTAAATCTGCCTGTTCTCGTTGTTTGGTTGTGGTGCGGTGCGGGCAACAGAAAATTCTACCTTTAATAAATATATATATATATATATATATAAAATAAATATATATAAATATAAAAATTATATAAATAAATATTATATCATCAAGTTCAAAGCAAAAAGGGTTTGACTGTAGGTTTTATGTTGTTTATTCTACATCTGCACATATAACTTTTTAACCCATGAAATAAAGTGTTAAAAAACTTCAAAATGGAGTGACTGACAGTGGAGAACAAGAATAAATTGAGAAAGAGAGGGTTTTTAGTTACCGCCAATGACATTGACAAACAATGTGTAGACAAGACACGATGCATTTCGACCTCTGGGTCTTCTTCAGGCAAAAAAAATCACTTTTAACATTTAGGACAGTACAAACAAAGAACAAAAAATGACTCATCTGTTGTTGTCCATGTGGAAGGGAGAATAGCCGCCAGGCGGAAATGACAGGGGGATTATGGGAGAGGAAAAGGAGGGGGGGTTTCGAGGGTAGTTGTGAAAAAGGGGTGTGGGCAATATTATTAAGGAAGGAAGGGGGTAGAAGATAAATGGTGATAAGGCATAATTGGGGGAGGGGGGGTGAGAAAAAAAGAGGGGGGATAGGATGGGGGGGAGGAGAGTAATGTGTGTGGTGGGGGGGGGGGGGGAGGGGGGCAAGACAAGGAAAGTCATATTCTTCATCCACTATGGGTTGTGGGTGGGTGTGCGAGGTTGGGAGGTTCATATAAATATGTTGTTTAAAAAAATAAACAATGCTGTGGGATGATGTTCATTGTAACAGGTGAAAAAGTGACTGATTGATGATGATAGTTTTACGCTTGGTGTTGCAATAACTGCAAGAAATATTCAATTATAAACAAAGCTTGCTCTGATGTCTTAGATTGAAGAAATAGGGGGAAACAAGCATTCATATCTGTAGTGTAGATAATTCTGCCTAACTAACAGCATGTGGTAAGCTTGCTGAAGGCTCATTTTGAGAAGCTTTTTATTTTTTTTTTCCCCATTCACCCACTCAAGCACATACAGTTAGTTAGACAGAATTATCTACCACTGCAGATATAAATGCTTGTTTCCCCCTATTTCCTCCAATCTAAGACATAAGAGCAAACTTTGTTTATAATTGAATATATATATATATATATATATATATAATATATAATATATATATATATATAAATATATATAATATATAAATATATATAAAATATCACGAACAGTACAAAAATAAACCTTTAAAAAATCCAAAAGAGCTCAACCGTCTAGGGAGCAACATCTGTTCAAAATATTTCTAAAATGAAGCACTTCATTTTAGAAATATTATTATATATATATATATATAAATATATATAAAATATATATATAATATATATATATATATATATAATATATAATATATATATACTATAAATAGGATCAATGTGATTAAAATACCTAAAACGATTTTTAGAGTGCTCAACCCCCTGGGTATCAACATTTGTTAAAATACGGTATTAAAATGATCAATCTACAAATTTGTTTTCGAGCGCGTTGCGCTGTCATCAGGATGTTTTTTGGTTTGCCCACCGCCGATGTTATAACATCGGCGGTGGGCAAACCAAAAACATCCTGATGACAGCGCAACACGCTCGAAACAAATTTGTAGATTGATCATTTAATACCTTATTTGAACATATATATAATAATATATATATATATATATATATAAAATATATATATATAATATATATATATAATATATATATATCACGAACATATAAAAATGTCCTTTAAGAGAGCAAGAGGCAAGAGGCAAGAGGCTCGAAACAGGCTTGTTGATTTTAGCACTTCATTTAGAAATGTTTTTTAACAAACAAACAAACAAAAAAAATATATATATATATATATATTCTCCAACCACCCCCCCCCCCCCCCTTACCATTATCATCAATCCACCATTACACAACCGTCACAAATATAACCATATCACCCCACTAAACTAGACACACAACCCTATCGTATCACCCCCCATTCCCCCTCGCAACCCCCCTCCTCTTCCTCTCCCATAATCCCCCCTGTCATTTCCGCCTGGCGGTTATTCTCCCTACCACATGGACAACAACAGATGATCATTTTCGTGGGTTTTTTTTTGTCCCAACCTCGGCGCCACCTCAGAGGCAGTGCACCCACGCCGCTCATTCCGACACCCCGTCCACAGCCACAGCCCGTCGGCCCCGCCGCAGCCCCGGTGTTGGAGGCAAAATAGACTTCCAGGAAAAAAACACTGGGAGTGTATTTTCCTAGGAAAGAAACACTGCAATCTCGGAAGGGGAGTGGTTATTTGGGTACGTTTTGGGCCGTTATATTGGTATGGACACAGAAGAATACCTCAGATCGACAAAGATGGCCGGCAGCAAGTCGTATCTGGCTACAGACACAGAGATCATGGCAGCTGCCTTGCTCCTGAACACCACGATCAGCGTGTATACTCAAAGTGGAGATGAGAGAAGGTGGCTCGATCACACCCCCTTGGCAAGCTGAAAGCCAAGAGAAAATGTATTTGTTGAACCTCTGTGGGCACTTCGAAAGGGTTGTTTCATGCGAGTGTTAAACGTGTTCTTAAAGAATTTTAAAGAATTTTAATCATGGAAGAATTAAAAGAATTAATTGAAAGAAAACTAGAGCAGTCTTTTTTTTTCCTGGGTAGTGTTAATTTCCTGGGCGTAGTCATTTTTTCCTGGTGAAGGATGCAATCTTCCTAGGAAAATAACACTCCTGTAGTGTTTTTTTTTCCCGCAGTGTTATTTTCCGCCGACACCGGCACCGGTAATCCACAGGGAGCAGTCAATGTCAAGCCGTCAAGAGGCACCCACCAGAGGAGACACTGCATTGCTGCCGAGTCACTTCGGTGTGTTCAGTGGCACCTGTTCTGATCTAACATACGCAGGACACCACCTACTTATCCCCCTACTGACGACAATAATTGCTTAGTCGCGGAGCCGGCGTGAGTGAGCTCTCCCTCCGAGGGCGCCACCACGTCCATCCAACGACAGCCCCCATGGACTCGCCGATACCGGTGACCCCAACGGAACCAAACCAAGGCCACAGACTGGAGAGGACATCAAAATTGAGGTCACCATGAGAGCAGGCATGAAGGGCCACAGAATTTGATACTTTTTTTAATAGCTGATCGATGAGAATGAGGATGATTAAGACGATGCTACGGAATTCCATTTCGGTCTGAGACTACATACAGGGCTGTACTCTACGCTTCCTTTCATAATATATCCCAGCGTCAACCAGGCCTGAGAGATACAGCACCTGCAGTGTTGGTAAGGAAATTTGAGCAACACTCTCAGAAACGCATCCATTAAGTGGATGAAACTCGACTGTGTGGTCCCAGTCTTCCCAACTGAGTCCGCAGCAAACTCAACTCTGTGGTAGGAGCCGGTCGGGGCAGAAAACCCACATGACTCTAAAGGGATTCGAACCCACGACCTCCCAGCCGGGAGTCCGCGACGCTAACCACGTCCGCCACGGCGGCTGGTCATTTTTTCGTTTTTTGTTTGTACTGTCCTAAATATTAAATGTGATTTTTTTTTTTGCCTGAAGACCCAAGAGGTCAAAATGCATCGTGTCTTGTCATGTACTTTGTCAATGTCATTGGCGGTAACTAACATCCTCTTTCATTAAAAACAACAACAACAACAACAACAACAACAATAATAATAATAATAATAATGAATACTTATATAGCGCCTATTCTCGGCAAGAGGCCAAGCTCTAAGCGCTTTACAATCAACACTCGTTTTACACAACGGCTGCCTACCTGGGTAGTGCCGACTGAAGAGCTGCCAGCTGGCGCTTCATTCAGTCGTTTCCCGTGTCATCCAGTCAGTATCGTTCAATATCGATCACTCATTTTCCTTACTTCCTTCATTCTTTCCATTTCTCACGCAGGGTGCATGCTATGTGTAACATGTCATCCATACCAACGGCCAA
Organism: Conus ventricosus; assembly: GCA_018398815.1. Taxonomy (NCBI): domain Eukaryota; kingdom Metazoa; phylum Mollusca; class Gastropoda; order Neogastropoda; family Conidae; genus Conus; species Conus ventricosus. Next base: position 260,706 of record JAFLJL010018707.1, on the reverse strand, counting down.
ACTGGCCTACTCTTCCGAAGTTGTGATGGGATATTTTGCGTGTGTGCAAGATGTTTATGCATGCGGTTCACACACGAACCTCGGTATAAAGTCTCATTCGAAGACTGTATCAGGAACGTAACGAAGTCTGTCACCACACCAACAACACCTTCAACCGTTTTTGAATGTCCATAATTTCCGAATAAAAAACAGTTCCATATTAAACTCATACTACAACACTACTTTTATTACTATAGTTTCGCTTGTTTTCATAATTGAGGTTGGTCTCCAGTTTTCTTTCTGATGTGTGTGTGTGTGTGTGTGTGTGGTGTGTGTGTAGTGTGTGTGAGTGTGTGTTGTGTGTGTGTGGTTGTTTCGTGCTGTGCGCGCGTGCGTGCGTGCGTGCATGCGTGTGTGGTGTGTGTGTGTGTGTGTGTGTGTGTGTGTGTGTGTGTTGTGCGTGCGTGCGTGGCGTTGTGGTGTGTTGTGTGTGTGTAGTGTGTGGTGTGTGTGTGTGTGTGTGTGTGTGTGTGTTGTGTGTGTGGGTGGGTGTGTGTGGTGTGAGCGGGGGGGGGGGGGGGCGGCGGCGTGCGTGCGTGCATGCGTGTGTGTGTGTGTGTGTGTGGTGTGTGTGTGTGTTTGTGTGTGTGAGAGTGTGTGTGTGTGTGTGTGGTGTGTGTGTGGTGGGGGGGTGACTGTGTTGTTATATTCCCTTAAACCTCTTCATCATCATCATCATCATCATCATCATCATCCACATCATCATCATCATCCATCATCATTATCATCAGCATCATCATCATCATACATCATCATCATCATCATCAGCATCGTCATCATCATCATAGTCCATCATCAACATCACATCATTAGCTGAATAGTAGTAGTAGTAGTAGTAACGTAGTAGTAAGTAGTAAGTAGTAGTAGTAGTATAGTAGTATATTTTTTACCTTCTGGCTTGGCTTTCGCGGAAAAAGGATTAGTTGAGGGGGTTGTCCACGTCAGTTTGCAGGCACGCTGAGGCTGATGAGTCAATGCGGAACAGGCATGATCTCCACACAGCGACCACAGTCAGCATTGGGTCCGGTGGTTTCTTGAGCTCTGCAGCCTGGTGTGCTTTCCTCCTTGCCTCTTTCTCGGAGACTTTCTTCGGGAGGCTTCAAACGAGATGCAGCCTTGTGAATGTGCTGTCTCCAGGTGGCACGGATCGGCAGCGAGGTCTGACCACTGGCAGTGGTCGATGTGACAGGTACTGAGGCTAGTTCCTAGATTGTCTTTGTAGCGGTTTTTAGGCGCTCCTCTATCACGAGTGGCCCAGTGGACAACTCTCGTAGAGGAACGATTTTGGCAGGTGGTGATCCTCCATCCTCGAGACTGCCCTCCCCCGCGCAGTTGGGACTTCAGCATTAGACCTTCTATAACTGAACCTCCGCTCTTTTCGAGGACTTTCGAACGTTGGTGGCACAGTCACATCCAATGATGTTTTGAGAATAGTGCGGAGCAGCAGGCGCGCTGGCTGGAAGCCGTTTCAAGGGTCGCAGGTGGTGACGGTTAAAGGAACCAACGACTCTGAGCCGTACAGGAGTGTGGTCAGTACGAACTGCACGAAACACGCTGATCTGGGTGCTTTGGCTTCAATGCAGTTGTTTCCACACGCCGTGTGTAGAGTCTCTCCCGAATGCAAACGTATGCTTTGCCAGTCTGTTGTCAATTTCTTTATCAAGCATGGCCATCTGAAGGAGATGATGCCACCCCAGATAGCTGAACTGGCGACTGTGTTCCAGCTCTGGCCAACTGTGATGGTGAAGGAGAGTAAACTGGTGTTCGGGATGACAGCTGATGCAGGACTCTGTCTTTTTCAGGCTAATTGTCCAGTCCAAAGAGCGGTGCAGGCCCTTCTGCAAAGCAGAAGTTAACCTTTGTACAGCTGCATCTGTGTGAGCAACAAGGGCAGCATCGGACTATGCGAAAAGGGTCTCTTGGATCAGTTGTCCAGCGTCTTTGTGTGGGCCTGTAAGTCGATGCAGTTGAACAGGCTGCCATCAGTGTGGTTAGCGGATGTAGACGCCGTCTTCGTCTTCAAGGTCTCCAAGGCCTGCTGGAGCATCATGCTAAAAAAGATGCTGAGAGTGTCGGAAGCTAGAACACAGCCCTGCTTAACGCCGGTTTGAGATGGAGAATGCCCCGAAGACACAGTTGAGTCAACCTGCCGTTTGGATCTTCATGCAGCTGATGATCATGCTTAAGAATTTTGGTGGACAACACCAGTTTTTCCAGAATTTGCAATAGACCCTTCCCTGCACCAGTGTCGAAAGCTTTAGTGCGATCGCAAAACGTGATGAAGAGTCCCTTGTATCATGCTCGCGCTCTTCTTCCTGGAGCTGGCGGAGGACAAATACCATGTCGGTAGTGCTCCTGTTGCTCTGAAGCCACACTGGCTCTCAGAAGGTGTTCGTTGGCGATGTTGGGATCGTCTGTTCAGCAAAACCCCAGCGAGGATCTTTGCCTGCGATTGAGAGCAAGGTGATGCCCCCCCCCCGCGGTTATAATTGGAGCAGTCTGAATTTTCATCCCTTGTTTTTATACAGGGTGATGATGACTGCATCGCGGAGATCCTGTGAATTTGCCTTGTTCCCAACACATGACAGCATCACATGGGAGTTGGTGTGGAGAGAGGGCCTCCCAAGATCCAGATCTCTGGTGGAATGCCGTCAACTCCTGCAGCCTTGCCCGCACTTTAGCTGTTGGATGGCTTTTGGTGAATACTCCTCCAGTGTCGGCACTTCATCAAGTTCAGCCTGTGACTGATGTTGCAGGATACACTGAGTGCTGTGTCTTGAACTGTACGGCCCAGGCGCTGGAAGAGTGCCTGAAAATGCTTCGACACGGCATTCAGAGGGATGCAATGTCTGTGAGTCCGCTTGTTTGTCTGCGCTGCGCCAGGGGACTCTGGACCGGTACGAGGGGCCCGACACGCGCCTTTAAGGCTTCGTAGAACCCTCTGTAGTTATTACCAGTGTCGATGGGGGGGGGGGGGGGGGATATGCTGAGTGTTCTCAGCGATGGTAGTTCCACCATCGTTGCATAACTCCAAGCATGCGCGGGAGGTTTGCTACAGCAAGGCGATGTGGCTTTCTTTCCCAGGGCAACCTGGCTGAGCTAGTGTGCTTGGTGCGCAATCGCTTCTTCCGCCAGTAACTCTGGAACTCCTGGTTGTTTTCTGTCGAACCAGTCCTTTGTTCGTTTTGGTGGTGAACCCGAGGACTTTCTTCAGATGCCTGTAGAATGGGAGGAATTTCAGGTGTTCCCAAGTTCGTTCAGGGGAGAGAATCAATGGACTGTCTGCGGGGTCTTCTAGCCTCGACTGCAGGTTCGACTGAAGTCAGCTTTCACTTCAGCGACTGTAGGCCCACTGATGTTGATTTCTTGCGTGGGACGCCTCCTCTCCTGGGGTCTGGGTTGAAAGTGGAGCCGCAGCTTGCAGCGTACGAGGCGGTGGTCTGTCCTGACACTCTCACTGGCATCACTCGGGTATGCAAGACGTCCATAGGTCTCGCTGGCGCACTAATACGTAGTCTAGGACCTGCCGGTTAACCGAGGATGCATCCAGGTTGTCCTTGAGACTGTCCTCCTAGCTGAAAGATCGTGTTGTTGATGGAGAGTTGCAACTCGTGCAAAACTCAACAGCAGTGCACGCGTTTGTCGTTGTAGTTTCCAACACCGTGATTGACGAGGCTCCTTTCCAGGCTTCTGCATCTCAATCTCGCCCACTCGGGCGTTGAAACCCCAAGACAATGATCTTGTCGTCTCGCAGGGTGCTCTGTACGAGGTTGCGCGGTCGCTGTAGAAATTTTTTTCCTTTTCTGTAGGCTCAGCAAGTAGAGTTGGGGCATACACACTAACAGTTTATCGCAGACTGGATGCCATGCAACGGTAGGCGCAAATGACATGATCGATCAGAGTGCCCTGCTGGCAGGTGTTCTAACAATTGTTATTATCATTGTTATTTTATTATTATATTAATATTATTATTTATTATTATTATTAAAATTATTATTTATTATTATATTATGATTATTATTATTAGTATATTATTATTATTATTATATATTACTGTTCCTCAACTGTTTTGTTTGTTGTTTGTTGTTGTTGTAAGTTGTTGTTGATGTTGTTGTTGTTGTTGTATTTTGTCGCGTTGCTGATGCTGTGTCGCAATTGGTAGAACTATTAATGTTTATCAGCATATCATATCATTCCTCCTATTTCTTCTGGTTCTTGTTGGTTGTTTTGTTGATCTTCTTCTTCTTCTTCTCTTCTTCTTCTTCTTCTTCTTCTGTTCTTCTTCCTTCTTCTTCTTCTTCTTCTCACATCAATCATCATCATCATTATTATTAATATTATTATTATTATTAATTCTTATTATAATATTATTTATTATTATTATTATTATTTATTATATAGTATTGTTGTTGTTGTTGTTATTATTATTAATATCATCATTCTTTTATTGGAAAAAAAAAAAATTATCATCATCCATCATCATTATTGTCATAATCAAGATTATATGAATGATGACGATAATGATATGAAGATGATGAGGAGGATGGAGGGATGGACGATGATGATGATGAGAATGATGATGATGAGATGATGATTGACATGAGCCGGCCGAATGTTTTCGACCTTTAGGCAAATTAAGGGTAGTTGCAGTTGTTGAGGAGCACGTTCCCTTGGGTCTTCAAGTGTGCGAATTCAGGCATCACCAGGGGGGGGGGGGATACCCCGAGTCGTATACTGAAGGAGGGAGAGTACTGGGAAGTGTTTCACATGACGCGAGGGATAGTGACAAGGAGTTGCGGACCTCCGAGTCCTGGGTAAGGGGTGTCCAGTCCGACCACTGCTGGCTATGTCACTGGGTTCTCTCCCGTGGGCCTGAAAGAAGGCGATCGTGTCAGGTGACCGTCACGGTAGTGACCGTCAGCCTGCCGGCAGAGTACAGCGACCATTCAGTCGTTCCCTGTACTGAGGAATGAAATGGAAGGCTGCGGCCTATCGAGTGGTTTTGCGCCCTTGATTGTCTAAAGAGTAGTAACTACTTTGAACATCAGTCCTGGCTGGTGGAGACGTCCGGCTGTTAGTATTCAATGGGTAGCTACGGGGAATCGAACATGAGTTTGAATGGGAGTTATGCATTACCACTGGGTGCCCAAGTCTTTGTTGGGCGCTAGCAGCTGTGGGTGTTGTGGTGTGTAATGTGTAGAGTGACTAGCGATTCCATTCGCGGATAAAAATAAACTTGGGGATTTATTGGGTACAAATCCGTGGATGTGTGTGTGGCCAATGATTCCATTGGGTTGAGCCCCAGTTTTAAAACTCCAGGTTCTCTCTTGTTTGAGAATAATATAAGCTGCTTGGAAAACCAGGAATGGGTGTGACGCACTAAAGGGAAAGTAGAACTCGCCCCGTCTTGCTGAGGGCTCAAGAAAATACAGCGTGAACAGAGGTTAGCTGTCGCCTTCGTTGTCTTCCTGGTGGGGACGTAAGAACAGTGGAGGTTGCTGTAGCCTCGGAGCCGACGACGAAGAAGAATTGTCTTCCGTGTGGGACGTGTCGACAGCAAGACGTGTCTGCCTGTTGGAGCCTAGACAGGGAGCTGCCCGAACAACGGGTGGGTGTTTGCAGCCAGAGAAGACTTGGAGAGGCCGACAGGAGCCCTTTCCGTGGAAGGGCGAAGTACGGTGAGTCCCGGGAGACTCGATGAGGGTGCGCCTCAAGCTACGTTGCCAGTGTCCCCAACTGGGATTTTGGCCAATCGGGAGGACACAACAGTGTGGCAGCTTCAGCTCGTGGTCGTACAGTGGATGATAGAACTGGAACTGGCGATCAACCAAGAATGCGGGCAATTACGGACGTTTTATATTGATTGTTCTTAAGTTTAGAAAGTGTGCAAACCGCATGGGAATATTGTCTTTCCTGGTTAATGAAGAGTAATTGACGGAAAGGGGGACTAATGCGATTATGAGATTGTCTGTATATGTTTAAATTGTTGTATGATACAGATAAGTGGTTGTGTAGTGACGTGGGGGCTCGAGTCAAGTTAAAAAAGTTGATTATTTTCTATAAATGTTATTTGGTTTCCCTCACCTTATGTGGCGAGCCCGATGTGAGTGCCAGAGTGCTGTGCCTATCGAGAGTGGCATTTTGGTTTGAGGAACGCGTCATACTGCTGTATATAACCCCCCTGCATCCCTGAATATGAAAAACATTTTTAGTAACGAGGGGAGCGTCGGGAACCCGTCACAATGGGGCTCGTCCGGGATGAACGTAAATGAGCCATAAGTGGATTTTTGGATTTCTGGTTTTTGTTCAAATACAAGGGATTTGAATTTGTTCCGTAATTTGGAAACCAGATTATTTTCTTACCTGGAAAGACCGTTAGTCCATGTGATATTGTTTTGAACTTTATGTTTTCATGACTGTGCCTGAAGTTTGAAACTGGCTTGATTTGGTTGCTGTTGAGTGGATTGTGTTAGCACAACAATGTTGATCGTTTTATTACAATGATCGGGGGGGGGGGGGGGGGGGGGGGGGGGTGGAATCTCGCTTGTTACTGTGGTTGTATTAACTCGCTGATCGAGGGTTAGATAGCTTCAGATGCTGACTGAAGAGGTGCTGAGACAATGGGTCCGCTGAAAAAAGATGGACCTCATAGAAGAAGGAAAAGCTTTAGGACTCAAGAGGTCCGAACTGGAAGGCATATGTAGATGAGAACTGCCCCGTGTAATCGAGGCCCAGAAAATCACAAAGGGCGCGGGCAGAACAAGAGAAAAGAAAAAAGGGGAAAAAGAGGAAGAGAAAGGGAACGGGAAAAAGAGGGAGAGAGAAAGAGAACGGAAAAAGAGAAAGAACGGAACGGGAAAAAGAGAGAGAGAAGAGAACGGGAAAAAAGAGGAGAGAAAAGAGTGAACGGGAAAAAGCGGAGAGAGACAGGGACGGGAAAAAGAGGAGAGAGAAAGAGAACGGGGAAGGGAGAAGGAGAGAGAAAGGGAACGGGAAAAAGAGAAAGAGAAAGAGAACGGAAAAAGGAGGAGAGAAAAGAAGGAACGGAAAAAGAGAGAGAGAGAGACGGGAAAAGGAGGAGAGAGAACGGGAAAGAGAGGAGAGAGAAAGAAACGGGAAAGAGAGAAAGAGAAAGAAGGGAGATAAGCAGTTTGATTAGGAAAAATTAAAATTGGAGAAAGAACGGGACGGGGACGCAAAACTCCAGTGAACTTGCACACATGTCATCCCTTGATCAATACGCCAAGGTTCGATGATAATCCCGGACTCCGTTAGAGGATTTCATCGGCATTTGGGAAAGGATTGCCAAAGATCAGGGCTTACCCGAAGAACGTGGGCCCACAGAATTTGTCTGCGCTGCTGACGAACCCAAAGGAGGGATGCTTTTTTCTGCTTATTCCCCTAAAAACAACCAGATTATGAGTCGGTGCGCGATGCTCTTTGTTTCAAGGTATCAGTAACCGCCGAAGATATAGGAAATGTCAGAGAAACCGTCGTAATCAGGTGAACGCACGTACAGTTCCATAATCGGCTAGGGCCTCTCTTGGACAAATGGATAAGGTTAGGAAACATTGACAAACATTTGAAACTTTGTGGGAGAGATCGTTAAGGAGCAAATTCTCTCCACTTGTCGGAAGGATCTCACAGTATTCGTGGCGAGAAAGAGAATTAGGAAGTTAGAGGAGTTAGTGAAGTTGCAGACAGGTATGGAATCGCCCATGATCACGTACTGGAATGAAGGGATCGAACCAGTCGACCCGTAATGCCCAGACCACACAGTCAGGGAGTGATTCCCGACTCCCTACCAAACAGGGAGGCGAGACCCACAGTTAGAAACACATATCTAAAGTCCCGTGGCAACAGTGGACTCAAGAGAATGTTAGAGTGAAACGCACCGTGTTTTTAAATGTGGCGAGAGGGTCATATCGCCAAGGAATGTAACGGGACTGAGCCGAATACATTCCGTTGTTGCCGTGATACAATTCCAACAGGAACAGGGTGCCACCACCAACTACTATGGGCAGTAGTAAACGGAAGCCGTGACCTGCTCTGTTAGACCCAGGCCTGACTCTAGCAGCAATGGTAGAGCCCGTTTGTGAGAGAGACAGACATACCAGGGAAACCACCTGCGTGCGATATGCTGATGGAAGAACTACGATCGCTTACCTTTGGCCCGTGGTCGAAGTAGAGTCAGAGTTGTCCAGGAGATACTCTCACTGCAGCAAGTGCAAAACAACTTCCTATCCAGCTTTGTTTAGGGGTAGGTAATATCACCCCGACGCCTAGCCAGGCTGCCAGTCAAGTGGGGAAAGCAAGGGCAAGTGAATGTAGGAAAGTAAATAACAGAACGCAGGTCGAGTAGCACAGGCGCCGCAAGCAGTGGACTAGTGGTAGGCCATGAAGGTGGCCATGGTGGTGGTGGCAGTGGACCATGAAATAGTCGTAGTGCGGGTGCGTAGGGCCATAAGGGGTCCGTAGTGCAGTGCGTAGGCCATGTGGCCATAGTTGGTGTTCACAAAGTTTGTTGGCGTTGCCGTGGAGTCAGAAATGTAGGAGCCACAGTGGCGGACCTCAGGGTTCGGGGCCAACCATGGGACCACAGAGAAACTGGAACCAGCAGCTGGTTGGGACAGGGAGGCAGTCATAACGCATGGCAAGAAGGTCGAAGTGACCCAGCTATCGTTAAGAAAATGCCAAAGATAGTCAGCCCAAAGGAGCAGATAATCCAGTGTCAGGAAGGGTAAAGTAAAACAAGCTCATCCAGTAATGGGGCATTAGCCATGAGCGGGATTCGAACCAAGGAATTTCCTCAGAGAGAGGAAAATCGTTCCGATAGGATAGGGGGAGGGATCAACTCTTAACATTTTGAAAAGGGGAGATGATCATCGTCGGAAGTGAATGGGTGCGACAGGCTAAAAAGAGGATCGCGCAGATTTTCACGCGCTCCTTTAAGGACTAAAATGTGTGAAAGGTGCCCTGACTCTCTTGTAAAGCCTGGAAATCTGCTATCTCTCCAGGTACTATTGGCGAGCCACCAACGTCGTCAGATTGAGAGGGGAAGGAGTAGTCAAGGGTTGAAGTGATGTCTTCCCGGGGTGAGCTGGTGGATTGAGAACAACAGAAATAGAACATGGTAGAGCGAGGCCTACGGGCTGCTGTTGTGGTGGTGGGTGGTTGAGCAGTCATCTGTTCCAACAGCTACTGTGTAAATAACGAGTAATGTAGCTGTCCAGATTGTGTTATGGGAATTTGAATTGCCCAGTTATAGGGCGGGGTTGACTTATGTTCAAGTGTTTATTTTTCATTTTGTTGATATAGGTTTACCTGTATGCGTTTGTTCATTGCCCATTATGGGGTGGGTTTGGGTACATGCTCACGTGTTATGATTTTACCATTTTTTCTGGTTGGTATCTATTTGCTAAATGGTCTTGTTCACGTGATCGTTACAGTGTCCTTATGTTGTGAAAACAGGATAAATGTTTGATTGCATATTGTGTAAGAGACCGTGTGAAGCAGTTTTGGCCACACGCCTGAATTTGAATTTGATGTTAAGTAGACTGGGCCACACACCTGAATTTGATCTTGATTAGCAGAATAGAATTTGGATTTGGATCTGAGTCAAATCAGGGTTTATATGCTATATAAGAAGTATGAATGGAACTGAATACTTAACATGTAATGGACATACTGATAAGGCCCCCCCCCCCCTAAAAAAACGCTATGGACAGAGCTCTTGATTATAGGTGAGCCAGGTTAGAGTTATATGTTTGTGCACAGTCGTTATGACTGACCCAAGAGTGATGTTTGGATTATCTGAATTGATCTACTTGGTTTTAATTGGGTACATTATCCTGTGTAGAAGATGTTGATGGAAGAGATGTCTTGAAGCATAGGGTAGTACTGTTTATATCGACCCCTGCCAACTGAGTTTGTATTTATCCAATATTGGAGCACATTCGTCCGGAGGAAATGTTGATTGGACCAACATTCTTAGGTAAAGGGGTGTCATGAGTCGGCCGAATGTTCTCGAGCCTTTAGGCAAATTAATGGTAAGTTGCTGTTGTTTGAGAGCACGTTCCTTGGGTCTTCAAGTGTGCGAATTCAGCATCACCAGGGGGGGGGGGGGGGATACCCCGAGTCGCAAACCTGAAGGAGGGAAGTCCTGGGATCGTGTTTCGCATGACCGAGGGAGATTGACAAGGCAGTTGGCGACCCTGCCAGTCCTGGGAGAGGGGAGTCCAGACCGACCACTGGCTGGCTATTCACTAGGGTTCTCCCTGGGCCTGAAAGAAGGCGCTCGTGTCAGGTGACCGTCCACGGGTAGTGACCCGTCAGCCTGCGCAAGTACAGCGACCATGGTCAGTCGTCCGTGATCTGAGGAAGAAATGGAAGGCGCGGCCTATCGAGTGGTTTGCGCCTGTTGATCTATAGAAGGTAAGTAACTACTTGAAGCATCAGTCCATGGCTGGTGGAAAGTCCCGGCTGTTAGTTCCATTGGGTAGCTTCGGGGCATCGAACATGAGTTTGAATGGGAGGTTTTATGCAGTAACACTGGGTGCCCAGTCTTTGTTGGTCGCTATCGCAGCTGTGGAGTGGTGGTAATGTTTAGGTGACTAGGATTCCTTGGCGTAATAAAAATAACTTGGGGATTTAATTGGTAACAAATCGTGTGATGTGTGTGATTGCAAATGATTCCATGGTTGAGCCAGTTAAACTCAGGTTCTCCTCTTGTTTTGAGAACGAATATAAGCTGCTTTGGAAAACCAGGAAGTGTGTGACTCACTTAAGGGAAAGTGAACTCGCCCGTCTTGCAGAGGGCTCAAGAAAATACCGCGTGAGCAGAGGTTACTGTCGCCTCGTTGTCTCCTGGGTGGGGACGTAAGACAGTGGAGTTGCTGTAGCACTCGGAGCCGACGACGAGAAGAATTTTTGTCTCCCGTGTGGGGACGGTCGACCGCAAGACGTGTTCTGCCTGTTGAGCCTAGACAGGGACTGCCAGACAACATGGGGGTTTTGCAGCCAGAGAAGACCTGGGGAGAGGCCGACAGGAGCCCGTTCCGTGGAGGAGGGCGAAGTACGGTGGAGTCCGTGAGACATCGGTGTGAGGTGCGACTCAAGCTACGTTGCCAGTGTCCCCAACTGGGATTGTGGCCATCGGAGGACACAACAGTGTGGCAGCTTCACTCGTGTCGTACAGTGGATGACGAAACTGGCGATCACCCAAGAAATGCTGGCAAGTTCCACGTTTTATTTGTTCTTAAGTTATAAAGTGTGCAAACCGAATTGGGACATATTGTCTTTTCCTGTTAAGGAAGAGTAATTGAAGGAAAGGGGATGCGATTTATGAGATTGTCTGTATGATTTTATATTGTTGAATGATACAGATCAGTGTGTTGTGTAGTGACGGGTGGGGCTCGTAGTCAAGTTAAAAAAGTTGATTATTTCGATGAATGTTATTGTTTCCCCGCACCTTTGTGCGGCCCCGATGTAGTGACAGAGTGCGTGTGCCTATGCGAGAGTGCATTTGGTTGTGGAAGCCGTAAATACTCTGTCTCTAACCCCCAGCAATCCCTGAATATGAAAATCATATGTTAATATCGAGGAGGGGAGCGTCGAGATACCGTCACAATGATGATGATGATGATGATGATGAATGATGGATATTATTATTATTATTATTAATTATTATTAATTATTATTATTATATTATATATATGATTAATATATATTATCTTATTATTATACTGTTATAATCAATAATAATCATAATAATAATAATAATAATAATAATAAATATAATAGTGACATGTTATTATAATATTATTTATAACTTACTACTACACTAACTACACTACTACTACTACTACCACACTACAACACTACTACTACTACTACTACTACTATATCATTATTATTAATATTATTATTATTATTATATTATTATTAATATTATTTATATTATTAATAATGAGTATTATTATTATTATCATCCTCATTGTTATATTAAAATTGTTTATTGTTATATGATTATTTGTAAAGTCTTCGTCAGCTTCTTCATCAACTTCCTTCTTCTTCTTCTTCTTCTTCTTCTTTCTTCTCCTATCATATTATTATTATTATTATTATAATTTTATTAATATTATTATATATTATTATTATTATTTATTATTATTATTATTATTATTATTATTATTCCTCTTCTTCTGTTTCTTCTTCTTCTTCTTCTTCATTTTTATTATTATTATTATTATTATTATTATTATTATTATTATTATTATTATTATTATTATTATTATTATTATTATTATTATTATTATCTTCATCATTATTGTTATCATCACGATGATGATGATGATGATGATGATGATGATGATGATGATGATGATGATGATGATGATGATGATATTATTATTACTATTATTATTATTATTATTATTATTATTATTATTATTGTTATTATTATTATTGTAGTTGTTGTTTTCGTTTTGTTGTTATTATTGTGTGTTGGCAATGCAGTCCTAGAGGACAATGCTTGATGCACCAAGTGAGGTTTCTCCTAGGGTTGTGAACGGCGCCTGGTGTGGCTGTGCAACCCAATTCTGGAGTGACAGTCTCTGTTGTAGTTGGTGCAGACGAAGCAGGACGACTGGGAAGAAGCAGAGGCTGCTCGCTGTTTGCGGTGTGCTCGTTTCTCTGCTGCCTGCTGGGTTCTCTCCTCCTCCGCCTGTCTGATTCCTCTCTGCACCATTTGATGCCAGCAGTCACGGTCGTCGGCAGCTGTTTCCCAGGCATCAGGGTCAATGTTGCACACTTTCATGTCACGTTTGCACACATCCTTGAACCTGAGAGTGGGGCGTCCCTGTGCGTCTGGTACCAGTGGCAAGTTGGCCGTAGAGTAGGTCCTTGGGAATACGTCCATCTTCCATGTGCCTTACGTGCCCGAGCCAGCGTAAACGTCTCTGGGTCTGCTTTGGAGTCCTGCACTGGCCAGGATGTCGCTATGCGATACTCGGTCCTGCCAGGTGATGCCCAGAATGCGTTTGAGGCAGTGCATGTGGAAGGTTTTTAGTCGGCGTTCCTGCCTCACATAGGTGGTCCATGTCTCGCTGCCGTACAGGAGAGTCCTGAGGAAGCAGGCCTGATAGACACGCATCTTGGTATTCTCTGTGAGCTTGTTGTTGTCCCACACCCTTTTGGACAGCTTGGCCAAGTTTGCTGCGGCTTTTCCTACCCGCCGGCTGATCTCTTTGTCAAGTGACAGGCTGGTAAAGTTTGGTCAAACCCAAAAGGGTTTCCTCATCACTTCCGGGTTTGTAGTTTTTGGGTTTGTTTGATAGGGGGTTTGCGGGGTTTTGAAACCTCTGCGCTGACGTTATTTCTTTTTCAGAATGATGGGTTTTTAAAATTCTTTGCAGGGCATAAAGCAAACCTGCCCAAAGAGTCTCTGGGGGGCCTTTTTCATTGGGGGGCAAGCGTGCATCGTAAACAAAGAGCATATTTTGGTGGGGATGGGGGAAAACCCCTTTGGTTTTTTGGCTCCCCAAGTGGGCGGGTTAAAAACAGCTTTCCAAAAAGGCGTGGGTGCGGGGAAAGTTTCCTTTTTTCAGGACTAAAGGCGTATTTCAGAAGCATGGAGAAAAAAATGCCAAAAAAATGGGCGGTGAGCTCCCCGGAAATGTTTTTACTCCGCTTTTTGGAGGGGAAAAGGGGTTTTCTGAGAAAAACCCATCGTACTTTCCTGTGCATTTCCCGTGTCCTCAGGGAAGGGAAACCACCATGCTGCACAGTTTGGAGGAGGACGGGCCAAATTTTTCCCAGGCAGAAGAGGGGGCTTTTCTAGCTCCAAAGGTCGAAACCCTTTCCGTTAGATCGATGATTGCCAGATACATTTGGCAGGGCCCGCTCTCTGCCCCTTCCCTGAAGCTGGCGCACTGAGAAAACATGGTCAGTTGCTGCCCGGGGCCCTGCCCTGAAGTGGGGCCCCGGGAACGACTGGGCCCGCCAGTGCCCTGGGGGCCTGGGAGGAGAATGCGAGCGAATCCCTTCCCGATATGGGTCCGGAAGGTTTCCCCTTTTTGAAGGTTGCAGTCCCCCTTGCGGCGCCTTTGTTCTTAAAGGGGTCACAAGGGAGGCATAAACGCGTCGGGGGGAGCACATTTTTCATGGACGTACCCCCTCACATCAAGGCGTGTGACGCTCCATCACTTTAAAGTTTGAAATGAAAATCTTTCCCCATGCCAAAACCAAAAAAGGGAAAAGAATTTTTTTGGGGCCTTATAATGTGGGCGGGCGCCCCCAAATAATTGGGGAAAAAAGCCCTATTAAAAGGAAAAAAAACGGGGTCTTTGGGGTTTGAAAGTGCCCAAAGGGAAAAGATAGTTTAATGGGGTTTGGTAAAGGGGGGTTTAATTTTGTTTTAAACACGGGTATGCACTCACTAGGAGGAGGGGGGAAAAGGGAATCATTTTTGGCCCCAGAGGGCCTAAGATTTCGAACCTTTTCAGGCCCTGGCCCTTTCATGCTGCCCAATTTCCATTCCCAAGGGAGCCAAGTTTAGGGGGAAAGTACAGGGGAAAAATAAAGAAAAGAGAAAGAAAAGATTCATAAAAAATTGGAAAGCAGGTTATTTATCACAACCTTTTTTCGTGTTTAAACCCTTCCCCTTCCCCCTTCCCCCCTTCCCCCTTCCCCCCTTGAGGGGGTTAAAGATGGCTTTGGGTGGGGGAACACCCCGGGAAAATTAAACCCCCAGCAATTAAAGACTCCGGGGAGAGGGTTGGAACTCATCATTCTCCCCGTGACGGAGAAATAAAGGGGAGAGGATCGGAACTAAATTCTCCGTGGACGGGAGTATTAAAGGGGGGCAAATACGATGTTCCGATAGAGAACGGGGAAATTTCCAATGCCCTTTAGGGAGTCTTATATCTGATGCAGGCATGGCATCAATGATACAGGAGTTTTTTAAATTCTCCTGGTCTGGATTTTGGGCTAATGTAATGTGGGGCCCATGATTTTACAGATTTTGAATGAATTAGTTATCTCTCAGGAAAAGGGAAGATACATGTATAAAATCGTTTAAAAATTTGTTTGATGTGATTTAGAAAAGTATTTTTCCCGAAGGAGAGGGGGAAAGAAAAAACATTCGGAGTGCGCCTTTGGTTGATTGGAAAGATTGCGTGTGCGTATGGAGTAAATGCTGTCATGAATGCATGTGTGCAAAAGTGACAGTGTGACAACATTCCTTCCAGCACAACGCAGGCCATACAGGGTCTGCAGCAGCGTTTTACTTCCCACCCTTTGATCACTTCAGGTGGAATGCCGTCACTTCCTGGTGCTTTTTTCACTGGAGAGCGTGTCAATGACTTGCCGAGTTCCTCAAGTGTGGACCCCTTTGTCCAGTTCTTCCATTACAGGCAAGTCATCGATGGCGTCAAGGTAGCGTCAGTGACAAACTGTTTCCCTGGAGTAGAGCTCTGAGTAGTGTAGACCCATTGCTTCATCTGGTGATCAGGTCAGTGATTGTCACGCCTGTTGAAGACTTCAAGGAGCAGTTTTCTTTCTTCTGATCCAACTGCCTTTTTGATCCCATCAAACATGCCACGAGCAAATTTTTACAGTCGTCTGAACGCTGGGTGTTCTCGCACAGTTTCAGCCAGTAGCCATTGGCACATCGTCTTGCGACCCTCTGTGCGTTGCTCCGTGCAGTTCTTAATGCTGCGAGCGTCTTCTCACTGGGGATTCTGTATGCCAGAAGAGCGTTCGCTTGGCTTCAACCACTGGCTCAAACCAGTCCTGGTTCTTCCTTATTCTCTTGCCAAAGACTGAGATGGTGGCATCGTAGCAATATCTCTGAAGGTTTTCCACCTTGGTGTGGCATCCTGTTCTGGCAAGTCCCTTTTAGTGTCTCTTCGACTGCAGTGCAAATTGCTGTCTGCGATCAGAGTCTCTTGTTCTTGCAATGTTGAGCGGGGATGACCTTTTGCTTTGGAGCGGTTTCAACTTGCATAGCTGCATCCTCACTTTGCTGCACACGAGGGCGTGATCAGTGTCGCAGTCGGCTCTGTGGTAACTTCTCGTTGCTAGGACAGTGTTCACAGCAGAGCGTCTCGGACCACAAGGTCCAGTTGGTGCCCAGCGATGAACCTTGGGTGTTTCCAGGACACTTTGTGTCGGGCCAGAAGGCTGTTCTTTATTGCAAAGCCACTCAAAGCATCGTAAATTTATTGGGTTCTTCCCTCCCGAAAAAAAGAAAAAAAAACCGCGTAGTTTTCTTTCTGAGAGGCCACAAGAAGATAGCTTGGTTTCTGGAGGGCATGCCACGTGGTTTTTGAGCCTTACATG
>JAFLJL010018707.1:212531-243326 GCA_018398815.1 Conus ventricosus | reverse complement strand
ATTATACCATACCTGCATCAATATTGACAGCCACTTACATTCATTTTTATCCTAGTTCTCGTACGGCTGTGGAACGCACTGCCGGGTGCTATCAAGATTCCCAAACATATGCAGTCTCTTTTAAAAAGCAAATTGATACACAGTTTGAGATCTTCATATTGACGATTTTCTATTTTAACTTCCCAGATATTTTATGGTTACCTGGGCCTGAATCTGGCCATTGATTTTAACTTCATGAATATCGAGTGCGACCCTTTGTTTGCCAAATTTGCTCCAGGGCCAACAGACTGAGTCGCACATTTTATGTTTTTTAGTTTACTTTTTAAGATGCGTGCTGGTGACCAAATCGTTTTTGAGTGAACCAGTATTTTAGGAAAAAGAAGAAGAAGAAGAAGAAGACGAAGAAGAAGAAGAGAAGAAGAAGAAGAAGAAGAAGAAGAAAAGAAGAAGAAAAAGATCCTCAGCCCCAGGGTGTTGATTGACAAATTCAGAATGGTGAGGAGATACAAGGCTGTGTACCTGGAATAGTTCGGATGATCATAGCTGAAGAACAGTGTGCACATCTCCTTAAGGCTTTCAAGATGGAGATCCAGGCTGTTCTCTTCTATTGCTCTCTGCTCTTTGTAGCTGAAGCATCAACCACACTCTGTCAGTGTACTTCATCCAGAACTGGGGAGTTTTTTTTTCTCTATTTAACCATTTCGAACAGAGAGAACATCTTCTTACAGCTGTCATTTTGGAGTACCATTAAATGTTTTCATTGCAGGGGTTTGGGCCAGTTTCATCAGTTGAGCTTTTGCTTCTTCATCTAAACAGTCGCCATGTTCAGCCTCAAACTTCCAAAGCTGAAGACGCTCGATTGCTTTAGCATCCCCTTGTGCACTCGCAAAGCCCTGTTGTAGTGTTTGCCATCCATCACTTTATGAATGGACCCACTGGCACAAGCTCAGATCGACCAAGATCTCTTCAAAGCCACTGCCTCGCAGACTCTTTCCCAGGTGCACATGTAAGTGCAGAGGGTTTTGAAATACGCCTAGCCTTACAATCACATCGCCAGAGTTTCTTTCGTTCTGCCAGATGACTGCATAGGCCTTTTTTGCAGCTGCAAGATCTAAAAATCAAACAGTATATGCTGGCCAACTTCTTCCGATACTTTCTTGGACAACCTGAGAATATGCATACTGTAGCATTGTCAGTTATGGGTGCAAAGACAGGATCCATGTACTCTACTGTCGACTGTTGATTGTTGTCGTCCTTGTCATGGTCGTCAGAGACACCCATCCTGCCCAAGGTGGCACAGTCTGTGGTCCTTCCTTCTCGAATGCTCTTAGGCAAATCCACAGCATGTCTGACTGCTGAGCTGTTGCTGATTCTGTGCTGGAACTTTCAGATATTGAAACTGGCAGGCAGGGTTCAGCTTTATTCTTGGCAAAGCATGGCTCTATTTCTACTAGGAGGCTGATCGCTGCTTTGTTCTTGGAAAGGATGGCTCAGGAGAAGTTGTTTCGCTCCACTCTCTGACACTTCCTGGGTTACTATTCCATGTGCAGTGTGTGTTGTCCCTGATCCTGATGGCGTTTCTTCCTTCAAGTCAAAGTTGTCCCAACACAGGTGGGTGACTACATTCTTGTCAGGATGGATTGTTGGTGGCAACACTGAATCTCGATCACAAGTGTTTTTACACATGACTGTCTCCAGCTCAAGAAGGCACGTGTATGATGCACAGTGACCAAAGCGATGGATCCGAGCGATGATTTCTGCATGCCAGTCAGATGTCTCAGGGTCATCCCAAGGAGTAAATGCTTTGGCATCAGCCATTGTCCCTGCAAGTAGCCTGACAGATGTCTTCTGCAAGAGACTTCACGGTGCATTCTTTTGAAGAAGATGCATCCTGTGGTAGCTTTTCCCTGTGACAACCAGCCCAAGAAAATCCTGCAGGCTCTGAGGTGGACAGATTGTATCACTGAGTAGGAAAAAAAAATCAGTGTAGGGAGAGTGAATAATTTGTTATCTAGGCAGCGATTAACCAACCTCATATTTGTTGATCAGTTCTGGGCGCAAATTTCTCGCTGGTAACTTACTTTGACCATTCACCAAAAGTGGTACCCAATTCAACAATTATTTTCACCTTCTGATTGTAGGGTGGTAGTGGGGTGTCCAATAAACTCTACAAAGAATTCCTTGTGGTCAAAATAATTGGTCTAACGTCCTCTATCATCTGTCTAGATGGCTTAGGTTAAGCATTATAACAGCTTTGCCACAAATGACTTTGAAAATGACCTTTGACCTTTAAAAAAATTACTTTCAAACAGAACATAAGCACCAGAATAGATTTCTTACACCCAGTAACATGGAATGGAATGTAATGGTAACATGTCTACAGCTAACAGAAGCTGATACAAGACGTTCTCTATATGTCATGGCGGCCATTAAAAAAGCGGGAGTACCTAACTTTGAAAATTCACCACACCTACACCCAGCAACGGATCGCTGGCAAACAACCTGATTTCTGTAGCTTGATATTAAGTTTTCCAATGGTACCTGTCTGGAAAATTCCCCACTGGGGGGGGGGGGGGGGGGGGTTATAGGACGGCTCATGGACTATTGTAAATGCTTCTGTCTGATTGCTATTGCTTCTTTAATGAATTAAGCAAAGGATTTTATTATACCTGAGAGAAGCCAGGAGGGATAAAGGAGAGAGACTCAAGACTCAAAGACTCAAATGTTTTATTCATAAAGGCCATAGCCCCTTAGAAAGGGGATATATACATTTTTAAGTCGCACATGAGTATTGGTCTTTTTCAAGTTGTATAAACAGTTTTCCTTTTAAATGCCTTATATAAATAAATAGCTAACTTTTTAACGGTACTTTCATTTGGTGATGCCATTAACAACGTTTAACTTGAACAGACAAGTATATTAAAATACTTTTGGGAAATGAATTGTTCTCAAGATCTTTAAATTTTGGGAAAACCCACCCCAAATGAACTTCGTCCTTTTTTGCATTTCGACACAAGGTAGATCTTTTTCCCTTCGCATGGCTGTCTTGGGGGAAAGTAATACTAGAAATATCAAAAAACACCGAATCAAAATCTAGTCAGAAATGTGTTAAAATGCTTTCTATTTTTTTGACTTAAACTGGTAAACGGTAAGGACTTTCTTCTGATATTAAAATCTCTCACTATTTTGTGGGGCGGCCAATTTTTTGCAACTGAAAATAAATTAATCTTTCTCGAACACTTCAAAAAACTTATTCACCAACATTTGGTTGAGCCATACAAAACCAATCCATTTTCCCTTGTTTATTCTAACATTGTTACCCAGTTTTTTTTTTCCTCAAAGCCCAATTCAAACGCTTTTCTTACGCGCGGGAAACCTTGATCTTGCATCTGTAATATTTTTAACCAATATCAATACTTTTAAACGGAATTAAAAGGAATGGGATATTAGCTGTTTCACAAATTTACCAGATCATTTGGGTCTGAACCACCCCAAAAATTTTTTTTGGGAAAAACAATGGATTTTTTCGCAATGAAAAACAGCACACCCGACCCCTATTTCAGCTCCATAGCACCATGGGCTGAATTTACAATAAAACGTTAAAAAAAGTTAAGGGAATCTTTTATGGGTTAATGATAATTTTTTATTGCAACAACAATGCGGTTTTTGCTTACTGAAAAATCTTTGCAGGTATAGCAAAACTCAGCGGTGGAGAAGTTTTCCCCAAAGTTTTAAGCATTTCCCATTAGTTCCATTGTAGCCATTTTTCTCTTGCTGCAAGTACCCCCCCTTTCAAATAAATTATGTTACTTTTTGCTTTTAACTTTTAGTTGTAATGACGTAGCTTTTGCAAGGTGTTTATGGTTTGTAATCCGTTTGCTGCTCGGGAACCAGACCACTTTCATCAGCTGAACAAAATGAAAATTTCCCAAATTCTTTCTAAAATGTGCACCGTCCTTCCAGAATAATAACTTTTTGGTTAATTATTTTAAAAACAGAAACAAAACTGGGTCAAACATCGCCCTGTTTCACCCCCAGAAGTACTTTTATATAATCTGTTAAACATCACAGTTCCACTGGGCCCTTTACACAGTCATACATACTTACTTACATTTAAAAAGTTTCCCTGAATCCATTTTTAACAAGATGGGCCCAATAAGTTTTCTATTAAACAGAAAAAACGCCTTCCGAAATCAAAAAGCCAATACATTTTCGATTTAAACAAAAATGTTTCTGACGAATCCCTAAAGGGTAAAATTTTTGATCAATAGAAGTGTTTTTCTTAAACCAGCTTGATTTCCCCAGTAATGTTTTTTTCTTCCACCCCCTCCTGCGTCTATGTTAAAACAGCACTTTTTAAATTTGCTGCAACATTAAAAAACGGTTTCCCTCTGTAATTATCCGGATTGTTTGGCATCGCCTTTTTTATAAAATGGATCATATAATTTTACCAACTTTTAGGAATACCCTTTATAAAATAAGGAGTTAAAAAAAATTAAACCCAAAAAAATCAAAAAATTTTTGCTGGCGCAGTTTTATCATTTCACCATAATCCCTTTTGGGGGGCAGCTTTAGAGTTTTACTTTTTTCAAACCCTTTTTTTTCTTTTTGGGAATGGGACGTTTTTGTTTGTCACATAATCGTGTCTTTTAGAACTGCACCGCCCATATCATTTTGGGCAAAAATTTTTCCCTTTCCAGGAATCTCTAAAATGTGGAAACCACTTTTCGAATAATTCTTTAAAGGGGTTGTTTTCGGTTTTTTGAAAATTTTGTAAACGCCAAAAATCTTTTTGGCTATTTACAACTGAAGTAATCCTCCAACGGCATATTGAACTTTTTCTTTTTTCTCTTTAAAAGTGTTTAAATTTTCCCTCCGGCCCTTAAGTAGGCTGACGAGAAGGTGTGGTCAAAGAAGCCGGAATTTTCAAAAAATTTCGAGCTTTTTTTTTTAATCGGTTTCGGTATTCCATCCTCTTTTGTTCAGGATCCCGAAGAAAAATGCTTTTTATCTCTCTCCCGCCTTTTCACAAAACAATTAAAAAATCTAATGCCTCGCTACTTTAAATAAATCACTTTGCCCCTTGCAACGCTCTGCATTTCATTAGAAAAAATCGTTTTTTAAAAAAATCAAAGTTTCTCTTCCCAGCAAATTTCTCAATCGTCAGGCCTTTTGTTTTTTGGCAAGTTTTGTATGACTTGAGAGGGTGAGGTTTAGTTCCACGGGTAAATTTTCTCAGATACCACATCTAAACCCCCAATCAAAAATGATCGAACCATGTAAAAAGGGACATAAAAAAAATAGTGGGTTAAAACGCTGCTTTTTATCCAATGTATGTGAGGCCTTGAGGTCCCCCTTACACCGCCGTTTAAATGCCAGTTTTAAAAGCAATAACAGATGAGAAGTGTTTCCCATAATTATTTGCACTTTTCAATTTTTCGAACATGAACGGGCCCCTTTTTTGATCTCATACAAAATATTTTTTTCAAAACAAAAGAAAAGTTTAAAAATTTCCTATTCAGGTCCCCGCCAACAATACATACATTTCATCTTTAAATAAAAGAAAAATCACCAAAAATTCTTAAGAAAAAAACCCTTTTTTCCACTGAGAGTAATAGGGGAGACCCTCGGGAGGTATAGGGCCACACTCTAACATGTTTCATTGGCCAAGTAAGGATTTATAAATAATAAAGGCATAAAAAAAAATAGTGCAACCTCCACATTTAAAAAAGGGGAAGAATTTTTTTCACCGAACCATCCCGGAACGCCTTCCCTCCGGAACTTTAAAGCGGGTTTTACATTCACATGTAACCAGCAACTGGGCGAAGAAAAACCTCCCCTGTTTAAAAAACTAAAAAATCAAAACTAGAAACTTTTGAAATAAAAATCTTTAATTCATTTTCAAAAGTAATCCTGTATTTTTCCAATAAGGAATGAAATGATTTCAGTTTATTAGAATGCAACGTACACGAACTTGATTTCCCAGTGGGTGGCTTTCCAAAAAAACCAATCTGTATTGTTCATATTTTCACTGCCTCGGGGGATGACCGAGTTTCCCCCGACCCATTCATTCCCTTCACGTGCGCCTAGTTAAACAAGGGTTGGCAAGCGGTGGGGGGTTTTTGTTGGGTTTCCTTTTCGTATGCTACCCATTACTTTTTAAAATTAAAGGCCCCGGCAAGTTCCATCTCAGTTCCAAAAGTCTGCGCCCAATCCCCGTGTAACGCTTGCCGTCGACGAGGAGGTTTTGAAGTCGGGGTCGCGCTTTGCCGTCATTCCTAGCTTTCTTGAATGGGGAGTCAACCTTTTCCTAACCGCACTTTATGAAAACCTCCCCTTGAAAATATTGCTGCCTTTTCAGTTGCGTTTTGACTTCAGGACTCCCCTTTGTTTGTAAAAAGAACACCTTGCGATCACTGGGGGCCCCGCGGTTGTTGGTCATGAACCTGTCAAATTCGATGCCCTGTACAACTCCAATTTTCTGTAAAGTCTTTCAAGTGTTTTCACAATCTGAGGGGTCTCACTTTCTACGCGAGGTAATCCTAAAAATCAATTTTTTCTTTTGGGATCTCCCCCGGATCATCAGTTTTTTTTCCCCAAGCCTAAATTTTTCTTCGTCAGGCCGGGTCGCTGCTGCAGACTGCTGATTTGCCCCCGGAGACCCCAGCCCCCCTGCATGATAACGACTCCCGCGCAGGGGTGCAATCTTGCTTCACTCATTAGTTGGGGTCAAACTTCAGCTCCGAGTTTAACTTGCACATAACGTCGGAACAAAAGTTCTTTCCGGGAAAAAGGAGGCCCCTTTAGGGTGGCCCAGGTCCTCCATACTGGGTCTCGATTGCTTTTCCCTCCCGCTGGCAGTCGGGGTCTGTGTGTCTCGGTCTGGAGGTTTGGCCGGGGTTGGGTCTCAACGTTCCACACTGAGGAAAACCTCCCCAGACAAATACGAGAGGAGCAGGCCTAACATCGCACCGTTGCTCTGCCCCCCAATTTATCATGGCGCCCCGCATAAAATTTTTCTGCCTCGTGTTTAAACATAAAACCGGAATACGAACGAAACCCCACATATGCCTAAAATCCGTATTTCCAACGGATATTTCTTCACGAAGTACTTGACCAAATCTGGAGAGGTTATGTTTTAACCAAAAAAATAATTTAAAAACCCGGAGAGCATTGGATTGCGCTTCGCGTACCAAACACCAACTCACTCCCCCGAAAAAGGAGAGAGGAAGAGAGAGAAGAGAAGAGAGAGAGAGAGAGGAGCGAGAGCGAAGAGGAGGAGAGAGCGGAGAGGAGAGAGAGGAAAAGAGAGAGAGAGAGAGGAGAGAGAGAGAGAGAGAGAGGAACTCGTTTAGAAAAATTTAAATCAAAAATGTCCTTTCCACAGTATTCTGTCTTCCCGCATTCGGGTATCAAAAATTTTCGTCACGCCCGTCTAAAAAAATCCTGCAAAAAATCGCACCCCAACTTTTAAAGGGCACGAACCCCTTGTTTGTCACAAAAAAAGAGGGCAGTGTACCCCCGGGATGTATGCAAGTCGCCCTGTACCATGTTTTGTGTGTTCCCCCACTTCTTACATTGCTTTTCACTTTCCACCCAAATTGTCTTAGTCAATGCTGCATGGGACGTTTTCTAAAGGGGAAACCGGTTGGCATGCTTTTGGGGACAAAAAGCGTGAAGGTGTGATTTTCACGGTACCGGTGTGAAACTGAAGGGAGTTCACATAAAAAAAAAAAACCTTTTCGCAACAATGTTGAACTTTTTATCAAACTTTTTTTCTTGGACCCCAAAAGCCTATTCCTGTCTTTTTCAAAACTGGGAGCTTTGGGCGCAAAAACCCGGCGGGCGCCGTCCCCCAGAATAGTGAAGTCTGCCCTGGGGCATTTCAAGAAGTAGATGTGTGTGTAAAAAAAAACTCTCTCCCCTTCTCTCTTCTCTCTCTCTCTTCTCTTCCTCTCTCTCTCCTCTTTTCTCCTTCTTTTTTTTTCTCTTTATGTTGAGAAGAATGGGTTGGGCTGATCCACCCCTTTATAAGATTTTAAAATTACGGGATATCGATTGGGGGTTTTAAAAAACGAAATATCATAGAAAAAGCGCAATTTTATTCCCGGGAAAATTTAAAGAAACATGATCGGGGCCAATACTTACTGTTGGGTTTTTTAGATAACTTTATAAATATTTTCTGAAAAGATTCGGATTTTGAATATATGGTTAGCAGTGCCGTAGTTAAAGTGAAAAAAGGAATCGTGAACGGGGAAACAAAATCCCGTTTTGGACATTTCCCTTTGATGATCAAATTATTTTTGTTTTCTTTTGGTTCTGCTTTTGAAATTTGAGTTGTTGTTTTTATTGTTTTGTAATTTGGGGTGTGTGTGGTTGTGCGGCGAGAGAGTGCTATGCAACATTCTGTAAATTTATGGTCTTTTTCTTTTCCTAAGCCATTTCTAAATTCACGACAAGTACAAACACCACACACACAAACCCCCACACACCAAAAACCACACACACACACAACACACGCGGGGCGCCCCGCATGCACGCACACACACAATACACAAACAACAAAAACCCCAAACACCAAACCCCCAAAACCCACACACACACAACCACACACACACACCAACACAACACAAACCCCAATATATATAATATATATATATTGTATATAAAAATATATACGGCGGCGCGCGCGGGACGCACGCCGCCCCACCACCAAACAACACAAACCCCCCCCCACCCCACACACACACACACACCCACCCCCCCCCCCCGGGTCCCCGCCCCCATACGAAAATGTGTGATACGCGCTTGCTCTTACCAACACACATTTCACAGTGTGCAGGCCCGTCTCACCGCCCCCGCGCGCACACTACGCATACACATAACGCACAACTGGACCACACACACACCACCACACACACACAACCCAACCACACCCCACCCCCCCCCCCCACAGACACCCCAACCCACACACAAGCACCACGCCAATACAAAAGGCAACACAACAACAAATTTGTACAATATAGCATTATGCAGATACGTGTGTCTCCACCACAAATTACACCCAACCACACCACAAAACACACACACACAACCACACACACACACAACCCACACACAACAAACAAACAAAAATCAACGCCCGCACATGCCCGGGCGCACAGCACGCGCGCGGCACACCCCCACACACACCACACACCCCCCCCCACACACCACCCCCACACACAGGCCCAGCACAGATGGGCCCATGCCCAAATCAACACCCGTTCACACACACCACACACAACAACACCACACACCAAAAACACACACACACACCACCAGCACGCAAGTCGAAAGCAACAAGTACGACGCACGCACGCACACACACACACCCCACACACCACACAACCCCACACACACCCCCCCCCCCACCCCACACACAACAACCCGCGCGCGCGCGGCGCCCGACACAGAACACACACACCCCCCAACCCCCACCCCACCCAACACACCCCAAACACACACAACACAAAGGAGGGGCAATTTAAGGTTGACCACCGCGTTGGGGTAAAAGCGAATTTTAAATCCGCCCCGGGCTTGCCCCGGCCCTCTCCATTTTCTTTTAATGTTAATTCATTTTCCTCAGCTTCAATTTTGCTAGGTGTTTTAAATTTTGCGGATGTGGTGGCGGACTAGTCCGCACGCGGACGCCCTTTTATGAAACTGAAAAATTTGGATTTTAGGAAAAGTTTATGATTCAAAATTCTAAAAACCCAGCTTCAAATTTAATTACTTTAGCATCAAAAAATGCCGGGGTTTTGCTACATACATTATTTTTTTTCAAAAATTTTTTGTTTTATATTCCCAAAAAACACGTTATTGTTTTAATTTTACTGTGTTTCAAATTTAAATCTAAAGCCATGCATTTGAACCTGGCTAAAATCCGGGAAACAACACCGCCGAAACAATTCTTTTTACATGTTAACTCCCTGATTGGGCCCTGAAGCCCCCCAGGGCCATCCACAGGTTTACATCACCCCCCCAAAAATTTTTTTTCTAAGGCTCTATTTCCCCCGGCTCCCTGACCCGACGCCCCCTTTTGCTATTTTCCGCTTTCCCTTTGGAGATTTGACTGTATTCGTTTTTAAAGCGAATATGTAAATTTCAGAAACTCCGCAAAGAAAAACCCGAAATGAAAAGGACAAAAAAAAGCGCCAGCAGAGTGCACAGTTGAGGTTTCCACACTCACACACACCACACGCGCGCGCACCCCACAACACACACCACAACCCCACACACACACAACCCCACACACACACACACAACACACCACCACATTTAAAGATGCAACAACATCACCCCCTGCACACAACACACACCACACCCACACACACCCCCCCAACCCCAACCACACCACACCCCCACACTGACACCCCCACACACAAAGTGGTATCGTTGATGGTGCGTGTGTGTGGGTGTGGTGTGTGTTGTGGGGTGTGTGTGTGTGTGTGTGTGTGTGTGTGGTGTGTGTGTGGGGGTGTGGTGGCGGTGGATGATGTTTTTGTCATCGTTATTTTGGTGTGTGTGTGTTGGTGGTGTGTGTGTTTTTGTGGGGTGTGTGTGTGTGGTGTGTGTGGTTTGGTCTGGTGTGTGTGTGCGAGATGGATGATTTCTTGTCATTGCTCTGTGTGTTGTTGTGTTGTGTTGTGTGTGTGTGTGTGTGTGTGTGTGTGTGTGGTTGTGTGTGTGTGTGTTTTTGTGTGTGGGGGGGTGGTGGTTGTGTGGTGTTGTTGTGTGTGTGGTCGCGCGCGGGGGTCTTTTGTGTGTGTGTTTTTTGTGTTTTTGTGTGTGGGGTGTGTGTGTGTGTGGTGTGTGTTGGTGTGGTGTGTCTGTTGTTAATTGTAGGTTTTGTTTTTCTCTTGTTCTAAATCATCATCTGTATTCATTTCCCCCAAAAATTAAAGATGCATGCGGTACACCCAAACCCCCCCACACACAACACCCACCACACACACCAAAACACACCCCAACCCCCCGGGGGCGCGCGCACCCCACACCAACACCACACAACACACAACACCCCCCCCAGAGGGCACATCGCGAGCAAAGAGTGAAAGCACAATATTAAATTTCACATCGCAGCGTGTGCTTTGCTCTTTGCATCACAGGCACGCGTCCGAGCTTTTACTTTCTTTCCCCACTTTTCTTTAACCCCCAAACCCTTACTCGCGGTACACAGCACGTGCTATACATCCCCTCACAGGTCCCCGCACCGCGCCCAAAATATGACAAAACATGTGGATGCGTGTTTTCCGAGCAGCCCAACGCAAAAACCCGAAATCCACACACACACAAACGCACTCGCATTCTTTTTACCTCGCATAACACGAAAAGCACACGCTGACATTTTTTGTTGCACCACCACACACCAAACACCCCACCCACACCCCCACACCCACACACACCCACACACATACGCCCAAGCACGCCGCACGCACCAGCACGCACACACACACACACACCACCACAACACGCGCGCGCGCGCGGCGCGCGCACACCCAGAAGCACCACGCCGCACGCACATCGCTGCAGCACCACGCCGCGTGCACGCACGCACCACGCCCCCACGAGACGCACGCCACACACACACACACACACACACACACCACACAAATGGACGCCACACACACAAGCATACACAAATTATCATATACACAGACATGTGGCCTTGCTGCTCGGACACACACTAGGCCCCCCCCGCCACCCATACAGAAAGGGAAACACGTGTGCCCCCCACAAAACACATGCCGATTTTCAATGGCCAGCCAAAAATTGGTATGTACCAAATTTGACAACAATTGGGCTAATCGCGGGCGGGCATCTGCTTGTCGTAGCCTCGGACTTTTTCTTTCATTTTTCATCTCTTTAAGTCATGCACAGTGTGGTCTCAAAAATTGAGAAGGGCGTAGGTTTTTTTTACTAGTCCGCATGCAGTGACACCTCCTGAAAACTGAAACGGGGGGCAGCCTTCTTGGTCCTAAAAAGACAATCTCCCAATGAATATCCGCCTTTACTCTGTTGTTTTTTCGACTTTCTTGATTTTTTTTTTTGGGGTTTTTTTGTTTGTTTGTTTTTTTGTTTTAGTTTTGTTTTGTTTTGTTTGTTTCAGGTATTTCCCCCAACCCCACCCCCTTTGTTTTCTTAAACGTTTTTTTTTATACTGCGCCTTTTTCTCTGTTGTTTTATTCAATTTTTTTCCCTGTTTTTTTTTTTTTGTTTTGTTTTGTTTGTTTTCTGTATATGCCAAAACACACCCTTTTTTAGTTTTTTTAAGGGTTTTGGGATTTTTTTTTTGTTTTTAAAAACCCCCCCCCCCATCCCACCCCTATAAGCAACATTTCCGATTTATTACCTTTCAACTCGACCAAATTCACTATGATAAAAAAAGATCTACAAAACAATTCCCTTAATTGTATGGAATCAAAAAAATGACATGTTTAAATTTGTATGTCACCCCAGGACAAACGAGTACAGGAATAGAGTACGACAGACAAACTCTGTTTATCTGTGCCCCTTTGGGGTTAACAAAATCCTTCTCTTTCTAATTTTGCTTCGTTTCCCCTCCTTGTCCCCCCCGTTTTGAAATTGTATACTTAGTCAATAAGCGAAATAGAGGTGTCATGTTTCCCAAATATAAGCTTGTGCAAGCACTGAAATTCTCCGAGGAGACAGCTCCTGACGTGGAAACAGCGCTTTCAGGTCAGGAAAGGTACACATGAAAAAACCCAATTTTGTAGGAGATAAAACATGTAGTTGCGTTTTCCCGAAAAAAATCCCCCCCCCCACTTAAAAAACACTAAACAGGGGGAAGCCCCATCGTCTGAAACAGCCGTGAATCCCCGATCATGGACATTGGGTTTTCTGGATGGGGGACGGGGAGGCCAGCTCAAAGCTCATCGGAAGGTGAACGACACAAGTTTTCCCTCCCGTTTCACACACAAAAGTTCGCGTGAACTCACAGTCCATCGATGACAGAAAGAGCAATTCATCTGAAGAATAATCTTTGAAGTTTACATCTGGGGAAAAAAAGTCTTCAGAAGTTTAATTGAAAAATACGTTTTTTAAAGTTTAATCTGAAGAAAAAGCTTCAGTAGTTTGCTCGAAGAATTTTCAGTTTTGCATTGAGAATACGTTGTCAAAAGTTTTCTCTGAAGAATAAGTCTTTAGAATTTAAATCTGAAGAATGTCTTCAGATTTTCATCTGAAAAATAATCTTCAGAAGTTCCATCTAAAATACGTCTTCAGAGGTTCCATCTAAAATAACTTTGAGTTTTCCTGAAAAAATTTTCAAAATTTGCATTTAGGAATAAAATCTTCGAAGTTTGCATTGAAGAATAGGGTTTTAGAAGTTACATCTGAAAATAAGTCTTTAGAAGGCCTGAAAATAATTTCGAAGTTTGTATCTAAAAATAATCTTTAGGCTTTCCAGTAATTTCAAAAATTTTTATTGAAAACTAGTCTTTGAAATTTAAATTGAAGAATAAATCTTTAGAAATTTACATCGAAGAATACGTCTCCAGTAAAAAGCTTTTTTGGTGAAAACAGTTTCCCTCCCCGCCATAGATGGAGCAGGCGCTTTTGGTGACAGCCCCTGATCTCTACCCCAGCATTTGGTTTTTTTAAGAGGACCCCGAACTCTAAAGACGGCCAGCGGGTGGAAAAGAGGAGAAGGGAGAGAGAAAAGAGAGAGAGAGAGGAGAAAGGGGGAGAGGGGAGGGGGAGAGAGAGAGAGAGAGAGAAGGAGAAGAGAAGAAGAGAGAGGAGAGAGAGGAAGAAGAGAGGAGAGAGAGAGAGAGAGGAGAGAGAGAAGAGAGAGAAATTGGGATTTGCCAAATTAGTTTTTAAATACTCGCTAACAAAAATTTTGCATTCGTTCACCGTCTTAAACCTAAACTGCAGGACATCGTTTTTAATTAATTTTCCTTCCCGGCCCACATGTTCAGATGTGTAGGAACACTTTTGGCCTCATCTTTACCATCTAAGCACTGGAGACCAGGTCACAGGGAAAGTGCTCAGACAGGTGAGGCCATCGTGATTCGGAGCAGTTCCAAGTGATCTGTCCTGGCACTCGATAAGGCGTTTCTCTCTGGAAGGAGAAGTGCAGTTTAAATACGTGACACTCCGAAATAAAGGGACTGCTAGAGCAGCGTACAGACATTTCAGCTTCTTCACTTGCTTTATCACCAAAGACGTCGGGGAATGTAAGGAAACGATAAACGGTTGATGTAAGGTGTTGGGAGCTACACTGACCACCTACAATAACAGCGCGATGTCTTATTTTGAGGACGACGAAGTCAGTCAGAAAAATGATGTGATCAGACGGTCTGGTCACAGTGACACAGCTTCTGAGTTTTGGTCGACATGGGGTGACCCCATCCAGTCCTGGTGTCTGTATATATCCTGCGCGCACACACACACACACACACGCCACGCACGCACGCACGCACGCACGCACGCACGCACGCACGCACGCACGCACACACACACACACACACACACACACACCACGCACACCCCACACACACACACACACACACACACACACACACACACACACACACACAACACCGTCTTTAAACCAGCTATCGACGTAATCCAACCTTCAATCAATATATATTGCATGTGCATTCCCACTCTGTGAAATCTTATGAGTGGAAGTGGGGGAGGGAGTAGTGATGAGATGGTCGTAGACTTACGATGGTTCAGTGGCATTGAACAAACTGCTTCAGCAAATAAAACAGATACATTGGTTAATAACAAACACCAATACTAACAACAACAACAGCAACAACAACGACAACAACAACGATAACGATAACACCAACACGTTTAGAACTGTAAATAATGCATTGGTTTAAAACATTTTGTGTGCTCTGTGTGGTGCATCTTTCTGTGTGTGTGTGTGTGTGTGTGTGTGTGTGTGTGTTGTGTGTGTGTGTGTGTGTGTGTGTGTGTGTGTGTGTGTGCGCGTCCTTGCGTGCGTGCGCTGCGTGCGCGTGTGCGCGCGTGTGTGTGTGTGTGTGTGTGTGTGTGTGTGTGTGTGTGTGTGTGTATGCGTGTGTATGCGTGTGTATGCGCGCGGGGGAGGGGGGGAGGGGGGGGGAGGGGGAGGGGGGAGGGAGGTAGTCACAAGCCAATGCACCCTGCATGTTCTCTTACAATGGGGATGATGATGATGATGATGATGATGATGATGATGATGATGATGATGATGATGATGATGATGATGATGGTGATGATGGTGATGATGAGAGAGAGAGGCAGACAGAAAGGGAGAGAGGAGAGAGAGAGAGAGAGAGAGAGAGAGAGAGAGAGAGAGAGAGAGAGAGGTGGAGGGAGACAGAGACAGAGAGAGAGGGACAAACAGACAGACAGTACTCACGATTACAAACACCGGTAATTGAAATAAAATGTACAAATTTCACCACAAAAGCATGCGAGGGATTTGTGTGCTTCTTTACATGTTTACTTGTTTGTTTCCTAAATAATATACGCATTCTCTTGCTTGTTTCCAAAGAGCATACGCATTCTATTGTTTGTTTCCCAAATAATATGCACATTATACTGCTTGTTTCCCAAATGATATACACACTTTATTGCTTGTTTCGCAAATGAATACGGCTTCTACTCACCATGGGACAGAGACAGATAAATAAGTTGGAGTTCAACGTACCGCCTCTCAGACTGGTTCACAGCAGAAAAAGACAAAGACACAGACTCTTTTCTGCATGGCTCCACACACCGTGACAGTTTCACTCCTGGGACATTCACTCTGACCATGACTGTGTTGGTCACACTGTAGAGCACTGGGATTGGAACTTCAGCATACATGCATTTTGTTAATCGCGATGTTGTGCAGTTCCGCTAGAGTAGTCTGAATGTTCAATGTCAACATTCCCTAAGCATTTATTGGTTTGAAATCGCACAACATGGTGAGGTGGAACTCGTAGTATGAACTGGCACTCCCCTTCGTAAACTGAGTCCGAACTTTGCGCAAGAAGATGACCAGATGAATCTCCCATAGTAAAGTTTTTCACTGCTGGGTTTTTCAAACAAGCAGGTAAACCAAAAATTCGCATGGACATTTTGTCTGTTTTAGTTTTGCTTACATTAGACCTGTCAATGGTACTTTGCTCTGTGAATGAATAAATGTTTTGTCCCTTGATTCGTGAGAGGATTTAAACTGTGATGGGTTGGATTTGTCTGTGTTTCATTTTGCAACACTGTGTTTATGGCAGTGTTTGCGATTTCATCTTTGGACGAAGGAAATGTATTGGAACAGTAATATTTCCTGCCTTGAGCCCATTGTTCAACCAAACATTGTCAGGTACACCTACAACAAGAATAGTACAAACTGTGCAAATCACTAGACTGGTATTCACTAAGGTTGTGATCTTTTTTTCTTCCTGTCCCATCGTCTGTGCCACGTAAAGTGACATTGCACCCACGTCGCTCACAGCTCAGTGGCGCCTTGTTCTGATCCAACATACGCAGAACACACCTGCTAAACCCCTAATGATGACAATAATTGCTTAGTCGCAGTGCCGGCGTGAGTGAGCTGTCCTCTGGAGGGCGCTGCCATGTCCGTGCAACCGCACTGCCCCCCCCCCACCCCCCCCCCCCCCCCCCCCCCCCCCCCCCCCCCCCCCCCGTACCCCCTCGCCTCCTCGAATTTGCCGACACCGGTGACCCGACGGATTTGCTGACACCGTGACTCGATGGAATCAACTAATACCAAGTCGTGACAGGAATATTGAAACTGAGGTACTATGAAAGCAGGGTGTAACTGGATTTGGGGGTTAGGAACAAAACTCACAGCAAACGGGGCAATCATCCCAGGATGGATCGTAAAACACGCCGATGAACTCAAGAATAACTGTACACTAGCCTCAAGTATTTCGACATGCAGTTGAACGTTGAGAACGTCTTCCAAAACACCAGTCGGTGTCATTTAGTGTCTTCTTCACAATGTACTCTAAACACTTTTCAAGATCATTATACGCAGGGATAAACTTTATCATGCAATCCTTTTATGGCTTAGCATTGACACAGTTAAACAACTTTCATTACAATTGGAGACACTGGTGAGATGTGATGCTTTCTTGTCTGTCATTACAGACTTAATCTCTTAATATGAAATCGTCCCAAACTACCTGTGCTGGTGAATCTTTTTTTTTCTTTTTTTTTTCTTTTTTTTTATCAGACAACCGCTCAACTGCAAGGCAGCAACAGACTGATCTAATGGGGAGATGCAATGGTCAACTGACTGGACCTGGGTGGAAAAGAACGAGGGCAGTTTGTCTCCTGAAACTGAAGCTCTCTATGTCAGCCTCAATCCGTACCAAACCAATGAAACAAACAACAAGATGCGAAGCATATAAACGTACTCCCAGTTTTCCAAACTGCTTTAATAATCGGCCAAGTGCTTTGTGAGATAAGAAATAAAGCAAAAAAAACGGTTTTTAACGGTTATTTAACCGATGTACACTTTTAAAACTGGTATTTTAGTCCTCACTGGGCTAAAGCCTGTGTACATACCAAATGTCATCCAAATCGGACAATATGTCAAGAATAACGGTTTTTAACGGTCAGATTTGGAAACACTACATGGAAGTGCCATTTGTGTGTGATAACCTTTCTATCTACAAAATTTCATTAAAACCCACCAATATATAAAGAAATAACGGCAAAATAACGGTTTAAGGGTTATATAACCGATATACACTTTTGAAACCGGTATTTTAGTCCTCACTGGGTTAAAGCCTGTGTACATATAAATTTCATACAAATCGGACAATATGTCAAGAATAACGGTTTTTAATGGTCAGATTCTGAAACACTACATGGAAGTGCCATTTGTGTGTGATAACCTTTCTATCTACAAAATGTCATTAAAACCCGCCAATATATAAAAAAATAACGGCAATCTAACGGTTTAACGGTTATATAACCGATATACACTTTTGAAACCGGTATTTTAGTCCTCACTGGGCTAAAGCCTGTGTACATATCGAATTTCATACAAATCGGACAATATGTCAAGAATAACGGTTTTTAACGGTCAGATTTTGAAACACTACATGGAAGTGCCATTTGTGTGTGATAACCTTTCTATATACACAATTTCATTAAAACCCACCAATATAGAAAAAAATAAAATAAAATAACGGCAAAATAACGGTTTAACTGTTATATAACCGATATACACTTTTAAAACTTGTATTTTAGTCCTCACTGGGCTAAAGCCTGTGTACATATCAAATTTCATCCAAATCGGACAATACGTCAAGAATAACGGTTTCATCGGTCAGATTTGGAAACACTGCATGGAAGTGTCATTTGTGTGTGATAACCTTTCTATATACAAAATTTCATTAAAACCCACCAATATATAACAAATATCGGCAAAATAACGGTTTAACAGTTATATAACCGATATACACTTTTGAAACCGGTATTTTAGTCCTCACTGGGCTAAAGCCTGTGTACATATCAAATTTCATCCAAATCGGACAATATGTCAAGAATAACGGTTTTTAACGGTCAAATTTTGAAACACTATGTAGAAGTACCATTTGTGTGTGATAACCTTTCTATATACCAAATTTCATTAAAATGCACCTATATATAAGAAATAACGGCAGAAAAAAAGGTTTTAACTGTTGTTTAATCCATTTTCAGCATTACATCACTTACATATGGAAAGAGTTAGCTATAGGCTCCGATTTGTCACAAGAACATCCAAACTGCTTATAAATTGGCCAAGTACTTTCTGAGATATTCAATAAAGAAGAAAAACCGTTAAAGGCCGTTACAGCCGTTAGTAACGGCTACAACGGGGCAAACTAAAACATCAGGCATCATCCGTGACCCATAATGAATATACCTGCTAATTTTCATAAAGGTCGGTCAAGTACTTTCTGAGATATTCCATAAAGAAGAAAAAAGGTTACAGGCCGTTACAGCCGTTAGCAACGGTTATAACGGTAAACTAAAACATCGGGCATCATCCGTGACCCATAATGAACGTACCTGCTCATTTTTACAAAGATCGGCCAAGTACTTTCTGAGATATTTCGTAAAGAAGAAAAACCGTTACAGGCCGTTACAGCCGTTAGTAACGGATATAGCGGTAAACTAAAACATCGGGCATCATCCGTGGCCCATAATGAACATACCTACACATTTTCAGAAAGATCGGCCAAGTAGTTTTGTCTGGAGCGAGTGGAACACCTTTTGACCACGGACACACAGACACACAGACACACACACACAGACACAGACAGCATTTCTTCGTTCCAATTCTAAAGTACTCCCTGTTCTACAAGAACTGGGAGTACAAAAATATAATACAGTTGGCAATCATCAACAGTTTGTGTTTCTACATCAGCTCCTCCCCTGGCGTGTATGATCTTCTGACATTGTAAACGCAGTTACAGCACAGTAGAAGACCATGTCCAGTCCAACACAGGTCCTTCAGCTCGTCGTAAACTTGCACCACTCAACACAACCTGAGTACACCACAGTTCAGCTTGGAACAGCTCGATGAAATAATGATTCAAACAGCTTGACACAGCTCAGTAAAATAATGATTCAAAACAGCTTGACACAGTTTGTCACAACACTGTTGGACCCAAACCAGCCAACGCAAGCTCTGTTAACATAAAAGATACCCTATTTCCCTCTGAAAGAAAAACAAGATGCGAAGCATAAAACGTACTCCAGTTTTCCAAACCGCTTATAAATCGGCCAAGTGTTTAATGAGATAAGAAATAAAGGCAAAAAGAACACCGGCTTTAACGGTTATTTAACCGATGTACACTTTTGAAACTGGTTTTTAGTCCTCAGTGGGCTAAAGCCTGTGTGCATACCAAATTTTATCCAAATCGGACAATATGTCAAGAATAACGGTTTTCAACGGTCAGATTTGGAAACACTGCATGGAAGTGCCATTTGTGTGTGATAACCTTTCTATATACAAAATTTCATGAAAACCCACCAATATATATTAAAAAAACGGCAAAATAACGGTTTAACAGTTATACAACCGATATGTACTTTTGAAACCGGTATTTTAGTCCTCACTGGCCTAAAGCCTGTGTGCGTATCTAATTTCATCCAAATTGGACAATAATGTCAAGAATAACGGTTTTTAACGTCACATTTTGGAACACTATATAGAAGTGCCATGTGTGTGTGATAACCTTTCTATATACCAAATTTCATTAAAATGCACCTATATATAAGAAATAATGGCAGAACAACGGCTTTTTAACTGTTGTTTAACCCATTTTCAGCATTACATCACTTACATATGGACAGAGGATCCGATTTGTCACAAGATCATCCAAACCGCTTCTAAATTGGCCAAGTACTTTCTGAGATATTCCATAAAGAAGAAAAACCGTTACAGGCTGTTACAACCGTTAGTAACGCTATAACATTGCAAACTAAAACATCAGGCATTATCCGTGACCCATAATGAACATACCTGCTAATTTTCATAAAGGTCGGCCAAGTACTTACTGAGATATTCCATAAAGAAGTAAAACCGTTACAGGCCGTTACAGCCGTTAGTAACGGTTTATAACGGTAAACTTAAAACATCGGGTATTATTCGTGACCCATAATGAACATACCTACAAATTTTCAGAAAGATCGGCCAAGTACTTTCTGATATATTCCATAAAGAAGAAAAAGCGTCACAGGCCGTTACAGCCGTTATTAACGGCTGTAACGATAAACTGAAACGTCGGGCATCATCCTTGACCCATAATGAACATACCTACAAATTTTAAGAAAGATCGACCCAGTAGTTTTGTCTGGAGTGAGTGGAAACACATTTTGACCACGGCACACACACACACACACACACACACACACACACACACACACACACACACACCACACACACACACACACACACACACACGATGGAATCCTCGTTCATATTGGAATAAAAAACCTCAAAAAGCATCGCCCAACAAAACCAGCAAAAAAAATGACGAAGTGCTTTACCAACCTCAGGAAGCAATGTCCCAAATCAAAAATGATCATCAGCAACGTCATCCCCACGCTTGACGAGAAGTTGGATGGAAAGAAATGTCCCAAATCAAAATGATCCTCGTTCATATTGGAATAAAGAACCTCAAAAAAGCATCGCCCAACAAAACCAGCAAAAAATGACGAAGTGCTTTCCCAAACCCTCAGGAAGCAATGTCCCAAATCAAAAATGATCCTCGTTCATATTGGAATAAAGAACCTCAAAAACGTATCGCCAACAAAACCAGCAACAAAAATGATGAAGTGCTTTACCAACCTCAGGAAGCAATGTCCCAAATCAAAATGATCATCAGCAACGTCATCCCCCCCCTTGACGAGAAGTTGGATGGAAAGAAAGACATTTTCAACGCTATGGTTTATGCCAAACTTAAATCAAAAGAAGATGTTACGTTTCTCAGACATGAGAACCTAAAAAACAAACCAAACTCAATGCAAGATGAAGTCCATCCCAACCAAAGAGGTTCAGGTCTGTTAGCTGGCAACATTGGACGTCATGCTCATTCCCTTGTATGGGAAAAAACAAAACACGAGAAACAAGCCAAACGAACAGATAATGAAGGGGAACGTCAAAACTCGGCCAAAAAGACGCCAAGGATGGAATCGCCAAAAAAAACCTGAAACGTACAGCACAGAGGATGAAAAAGAACAAAGGAACCAAAGCAGGCATAAACTTAGCAGACAACAGAACGGAAAATATACTGCAGGGTTATATGACACGCAAACGCATAAACGACAGTAATTGAATGAAACTAGACATTGGAAATTTTACAAATTTACAAACTATCATGAAGGCAGGGTGGAAACCGCCACAGACAAGAAGATCACCAGAATCTAGACCTCTACAATCCTCTCCTACATGAAAGCTATAATGAAAATGGGAGAAGAAAGCATCGACTCGGCAGTGGAAAATCTCCAAGTACACCAAGACGAAATCAAACAAACGTTGACACTTTCTTTGGATGGCACCTCTGGTGACATAAGAAGCAACACATTGAGGAGCAGCCAGAAACCCAGAACGGTTCAGAATTTAAGCTACAACAGAAGTACCTTCAAGCTCTACAAAGGGAGCGAGTATGAAGAAAATTTAGTCCATCTCGTGGTTATGGACTACACTCAAACCGCTTTGATCATCACTTACGCACTGAAGGACGACAGAAGCCATGAAATACGTGGGTCGAAGAAGAGACAGATTTGAATTCAAAGAGACTGAACCATACTACAGGAAAGGACATCATGAAATACGCATCAGTGCTGGACACCAGAATGAGGAAGAAAACCTGCAGACACTCAGTAACAGAAGAAACGAGAGACCCGAGTGTGGGGTGATTGAGTTCATTTATTTAGAGTCTGTTCACACTTGGTGATATTGGACTTTAAAAAAAAAGCAAGAAGGGAAGCGTTTATAAAAATCTATTAATTTGATGCATGGAAAGCAACTTTTGCTATTTGCACGATGTCTGGTTTGTGGGTTATTGTTTTGATAGAATCGTGTACAGTCACATCCACGTTCGATTCTTTATACAGGAAGTTAAAATTGAACAATGAAAAAGAATATGGTCCAATGATAGAAGATTTGAACAATCACATGTTTACATTTTGGGAAAACTTGGTTTTCCACGAATTGAGACGAAGCTTGTATATTAAAGTTGACAAATTTCGTGGACATGATAAGATTTCATACTTCTCTGGAAGGTGTTCACTGTTCCCCGCATTTTTCTAATAGCAAATTAATTTCTTGTACGTCAAGCTTTAAAATTACTCTCAGGTGTTTTTTCTTAACGCACCATCTCTAGCTATTTATCTGCTGTTTCATTACCGGTATCCCACAGTGTGATGGAATCCAGCAAAACGATACCTCAATTCCTTTCAACATATAACATGTATGTAATGTCTTATTTCAAAAAGTAAATCTTTTCTTATTTTTGATTCCCAGTTTTGCAAGCTATATAGAACTGCCTTGGAATCAACGCTAAAAGTATATTATAGACAGCAGTGTTATCGTCACACATACAAATCACCGCCATAAGAATAGCATACAGTTCTGCCGTAAATATGGAGAACCCTTCCCTAGAGAAAAAGATCTACGAAACTTCAGCAATGGAATCACAAAAACCAGACCCTGCATACGAGTCTAAAATCGAGCCATCTGTAAAATCTTCAGATGATATGGATAAAACGGTTTCAAGGTGTTCTTTTGCTTCACATGACAGAATATTAATGTCATCAACCTTTTTAAATGTCAGTGTAATCTATATCGAATTTAGCTTGGGATATGCTCCCAATGAGGTATGCTTGAAACTATTGGCATATCTGAAATAATTTCAATATCAAATTACACTTTTCAAATATTTCATTTGTATAATCCCTAACAGGCTGGAGAGAGGTAAGGTGTTGAGCTCTTTTAGGATAGTCCTTTTCAGAAATTATTAATACATCATGTTTGACAGAATTTGAAACATGTAGGCTTCTGACAACATATTTAGCACGTTGCCAGTTTTCGTTGATCTGACAGTGGTAATAAGTTCGCTTCTTTATAAGTATTTAACGAATTCGTGTGTTCGGGGACACTGAGTGCTACCTTAACAGTTTTACTGTCAATTGACTGTAATTTCTTCAACAGGGTTTCTGGGGCATTGAAATTAAACCTCTTGCCGTAAATAAGCTTTGATCAAACTAAACTAGTAGCTAAATGTAACAGAGTTTGGGTATCCTGACCCCATGGGTGTGCACTGATTATTTTTAGTAGATTTAGCCTTTGTCTTGCGTCATTGACCAATTTTTCAATGTACAACCGCCAGTTTAATTTACAAGTTAAGGTCAAACCCAGAAATTTTACATTTCGTGAATATTCAAATTTATTTTGTCATTTAACACTAGCTGAGGCAAATGCTTAGGATTTTCCCGTTATTGAAAAGAACTAATTGTGTTTTTTCTCCAGACAATGAAAGCCCATTTTCAGTCATATATTTGTTGATTTTATCTATTTCCAGCTGATATATTTTTTGAACATAATTTATTGCCCTCTTTTTTGTGTGCTTTCTAATACTGGTATTCAACCAAATGGCTAGATCATCAGCATATTGCACTAAATGTATGTTATTGGATATGATCTTGGGAAGGTCATGAATAAGTATATTGAACAAGACAGGTGCTATGACGGAACCTTGTGGAATTCCTAAGTTAATGTCTTTAAAAAGAAGAATAGACTTTGCCTATTTTTGTGCAAATAGATCTTCCACTTAAGAAACATTTTATATACTGATATAATAATCCACTTATTCCAATATTCTTTAACTTGTAAGCAGACGTGCATGCCAAACACTGTCATACGCTTTTTTATGTCGAAAAAAAATAGCTAATGTGCTTTTTCGTCGCGCAAATTGTTTTTTTAATGTGTGTTGTAATCTTTACAAGATGATCTATCGTGCACCTACCTTTTCGAAAACCTGCTTGGTTATTTGGGATTATGTTCCGTTTTTTCGCAATAATACACAAGACGCTTTTTCAATAATTTTTTCTAACAATTTCCCAGCATGCGAGGTTAGAGCTATTGGTCATAACTTTCAACCGAAGACCTATGTTTACCTTTTTTAGGTATAGGTATCACAGCTGTCCTCTTCCAGATGCTTGGCAGAGTTTCATTTTGCCAACATTTTTGGTTAAAATGAGTGAAGTAACACCTTCCAGGTCTCGGGCAAGTGGGTTAACAACTGGTATGAGATACCATCAAAACCAACGGCCGTTTTGTTGGAAGAGAAGGATTCTAGACATTCACAGAATTCTTCATAAGAGATAGGAGAATTTAAATAGTGTTGTTGGTCTGGGAACAGGATCTTCATATATGGATTGTTCCTCTTCTTTTTCTCTGTAAGACTGGATGTCTGAACTTAGATTAGACAACAAATTATTTTTCCGAGAATACCTTACAAACGCCTCTGGATGTTGGTACAACATTGTTTTCTAGTTTAATGGGAAATGATCGCAGATTAAATCTTATTCTTCATTTCTCTGACTTTTTTCCCACACCTTATGTATATCTTTTGAATCCGAAATTTCAGATAGACAAAAACCGGAAAAATAGACCCGTTTGGCTTTGGCAATCACCCTGTTGGAATTATTTTTAGCACGTTTCATTTCAATGAAATTTTCATCTCCTCAGTCTCTTAGCCATATTTTATAAGCTGTTTTCTTCAGAGACATTGCTTCTGCACATTCTTCATTTTCCACCATCCATTACCATTAGTATTTATTTTCTCTTACGTTATTACTACACTTAGGAATCGATTTTTCAGTGCTAATAAAATAGCGTGGCTCAGATTGTCGTAAAAACACATCAGTATCATCATGCTGTATACTGTTGAGATCCATTATTAACAACGAGGACTGATAGGCAACCCAATCAGCTTTGTTGTAAGACAATTTTGGAATTATATCGTCAATATCCTTATCTTCACCAATAACCTTTTCATTCAATTGTAAAATAATAGGAAAATGATCATTACCCAAGGTATCTTCACCTGTTAGCCAGCATGCATTGACTGCTAAATCTGGTGATGCCAAAGTCAAATCAATAGCAGTGGGTCTATGAGTAGACACATCCGGTACTCTGGTAACGCTGCCATCATTTAACAGGACTAACCCAGAATCCACTATGTTTTCAAGCAGACGATTACAAGTTGTTTGAGAACATCCAGGTTCCCAAAACGGAGCATGCGCATTTAAGTCTCCAAGGACAATAACTTTTTTGTTGTCAAGGAAAGATGTTTTATCCAATCTGAACTGTCAGCAGTTTGGCCGTTAGGATAATATACAGAGATAACAATAACACTGGTTTTCTTATTAATCTTGATAAATTATCCACAGAGACCCGAGAGACCCGACTTCAGATGCAGGAACGACCCCACCATGGGAACACACTTCAAGAAGACAGATACAACTCGCAGTACTACCATAAAGGGAAGACGCTTGGAGATTTCAACAAAAGAAGTAGAGAAGTATACGACCACCATCACAAAACTAGACCACACCATGGTTTTCACCGTCAAAGACACTCGTTTACACAGTTTACAACATAGGATGGGAAAACCAAGCAGACAATGGCAACGATACTAAGAATGAATAATAAAAAACTTTCACATAAACACTCCAATTAAAATACAATGAGACTTGAAAATATAAGAATTGTTTCATGGAACATAAAAGGATTTAAGGAAACAATTAATGGTGAAAAAATTAATAAATTTGAAGAGAATAATGCTATCGAATTGATATTAAAATACGATATCATGTTTATACAAGAAACGCACTTAGACAAAGATTCATGTAGCAAAGCACAATTACCAAATTTTTCCCCTGCGATACATTATTGTCGTCCCAAAAGAGCAAAGGCCCAGAAGGCTTCAGGGGCATTTCAATTTTTATCAAGGAGCATTTACAAAAATTTGTTAATATATTACCTCAAAATAATAGTGACATAGTCTGGTTAAAAATTAAGATAAAAACTAGAGCTATTTATATCGGCAGTGTATATATACCGTCAGAAAATTCATCTTTTGGAAAAGATCACACAGTTAAAATATGGGACAATATTGAAGCTGATCTCATAAAATTTTCGTATAGTAATGAACAGGTAATTTTATGTGGAGACTTTAATGCGAGATCAGGGACGATTTCTGATTATATTACAATGGAAAGAGAAAATAATATGTATTCTTTACCCAAAGATTATCCTTTCAATAATATAGCACATAGATGCTACATGGATAAACACGTTCATAAACATGGGAAAA
Source organism: Conus ventricosus (assembly GCA_018398815.1). NCBI lineage: Eukaryota > Metazoa > Mollusca > Gastropoda > Neogastropoda > Conidae > Conus > Conus ventricosus. Next base: position 216,432 of record JAFLJL010018707.1, on the reverse strand, counting down.
GACTCTCATCCCTATGTATTGACTGTAATATGTGTATTCTAAATGGCAGAACACTGGGTGATCTACAAGGACGATTTATTTGCCTTATATCAAATGGATGTAGTGTAGTAGATTATTTCCTATGTTCCCAGAATTTATTGAAGGACATAAGTGACATGAAAGTGCATGATCTAACAGATTATTCAGACCACTGCCCAATATCGATAAGAATTAATCAAGGTATCCCAAATGATACGGAGTTGCAACTAACCCCCAAAACAGGTGCAGACATCGAATCTCATCAAATTAAGGATGAAAATGTTATTTTCTTTTGGGATGAGAAATCCGATATAAAACTTCAGCGAGTACTGATATCTCCAGAAATGAAAATGCGTTTGAATTCTATAAACAATAATATTGCATTAGACAATAAAAAAAACCTATCAATTCTTCCAAAACTGTCAATAATGTAGTTAAAGAACTCACACAAATGCTACATGATGCTGGTAAACAAAGTATTACCTACAAAATAACAAGAACATGGAAGAAAAGGAAAAGAAAGAATAAAAAATGGTTTGACAAGGAATGCAAATCACATCGTCGAGAAACCAAATCTTTATTAAATGCTTTAAACAGAAACCCATTTAACGAAATACTTCACCAGAAATATTTCATTGCAAGGAAAGCATACAACAAAATGATAAAGAAAAAGAAGAAAATATTCAAAGCTAAGTTATTAGCTTTATTAAACAAAACTTGTCCGAAAATCCAAATACAGTTGGGAAAACCTTGAAAGAATTACAAACCATGGAGACTCAAGAACAGACACACTCACTGCCTGTTAAAAAATGGATCACGCATCTCGAAAAATTAATAGGAAAAGAAGTTGAACTAGAGAACCAAGAAAACGTTGTCACAAATGATAATCAAAATGTGGAAGATATGAAAGCAGGTTTGAATGATATTAATGTAGATTATGAGATTTCCGATACAGAAATTATAAAGACTGTTAAGAAATTAAAGAAGAACAAATCACCAGGAATAGATGGAATAAGAAATGAATTCCTAAAAGCAGGGATTTCAGAGCTATTACCTACAATGAAAAATATATTTAATTTAATCTTACAAACTGGCCAATATCCAGATTTATGGAAAAAAGGCATTTCAGTTCCTATTTATAAAGGAGGAGACAAATCGAACCCCAACAATTACAGAGGAATCACACTTAATTTTTCATTAAGTAATGTCTTATGTCAAATACTAAACAATAGAATAAACACGTACTTAGAATCAAACAATTCTTTATCCAAGGAACAAGCAGGTTTTAGAAAGGGCCATAGAACTACGGACAATATCTTTATTTTAAAGAGTATAGTAGACCACACATTGAAATCGCGTACTGGAAGATTATATGCATGTTTTGTTGATTTTCAGAAAGCATTTGATAATATTTTTCACAAAGGATTATTAATGAAATTACAAAGATTTGGCATCAATGGTAAATGCTTTAATTTGGTTAAAAACATGCACACAAATACACAAATCTACTCTGCTGGAAAAAATGGAAGTTACCATTAAGTTTGTATATGAAGAGGAATTTTGCAAGCAATCTCGTTAAGTCCAACATTATGCAACATGTTTATAGACGATTTAACAACCTGGATTCCACATGTTGATTCACCAACATTAGATCCTTCAAGTAATACGTGTATATCTACTTTGTTATACGCAGATGATCTTATACTCGTTGCAACATCTAAGCAAGGTTTACAAATAAAATTAGATAAATTACAATTAAAATGTAGAGAGTGGGGCTTGCAAATTAACATTGAAAAAACTAAATTAATAATATTTTCTAAAACAGAACCCAAAACTCGATTATTTTTTTAAATGTGGTACAAAATTCATTGAAACAGCAGAACAATACAAATATCTGGGAATAATTTTTCATAAGTCAGGAAAACTTGACATGGCAGCAGAACATCTTAGTAAGCAAGGCAACAAAGCAACATATACTCTACAAAGAACGTTTAGAAATTAAAATATTAATTTTCAAATTGTTTTAAAATTATTTGATAGTCTTGTGTTACCAATATTAATGTACGGCGCAGATGTATGGTTACCTTATTGCATAAAATTAAGTGAAAATTTCACTCTAGAAAACATATTTAATGAGTGCCTCTAGAATAGATTACCTCATGAGCATACCCAACATAAGTTTTTTAAGCAAGTCTTAGGTGTCCACAAAAAAGCTACAAACTTGGCTGTTGTTGGGGAGCTTGGAATTTCACCAATTAGCTTAACAATAATTGATCAGATTATAAAGTTCTGGTACCATATTTTGGATTCTGAAGACAACACTCTTATCAAAATCATATACACAAGCATGTCAAACAATGAAACTTACCAAACACCTTGGTTTAAATTTGTTAAACACATTCTTCACCTAATTGGATTAGAACATGTTTGGAATAACCAGCATACTTTTAGTATTAATAAATTGTGCCATGTAGTGCAAACTAAATTGAAAACTGAATACATGTCATTTTGGAAGAAAGTAAAGTCACAAACAGAATCAAAGCTTAGATTTTACAATAGCATCACTAGAGATTATAGAATGGAACCATACCTAGCAAATCTTTTCATAACGTTTCACCAAAAACAATCATTATGTAAATTAAGAATCTCTTGTCACGACCTACAAATAGAAAAAGGCAGATATACTAAAACGCAAGAGAAAGAAGATTATGCTAGAAGTGTCATATAGTTGAGGATGAAATTAATTTCTTAGATAATTGTATTAAATATAAGGATTTAAGAAAACACTTTTTAAAACGTGTTGAAGACAAGTACAAATACAAAATGCGTTGCCCACCAATTTAATATTGAATGACAATGTTATCAGCGAGGTTGCAAAATATATTTATGAGTGTCAGCAGTTCAGTAGTTGTTAATAGACAGAAACAAATACAAGCAAGAACAAGATGTTTAAAAGTTAAAAAAATCGAATTATAACTATTGAGTTTCTTACATTTAACACTTCGTTATTTGTTGTTAGTTAATTTAATTTATTTATTATTATTTATTATTATTATTACTATTTATTATTATTATTATTATTATTATTATTATTATTATTATTATTATTATTATTATACTACTACTACTAAACACTACTACTACTACTACTACTACTACTACTATACTACTACTACTACTACTATACTATTACTACTACTATACTACTAACTACTTCTACTATTGTTTGTGTCATATAAAACCTGTTACGGTTTTCAAAGACAATAAATGACTGAATCTGAATCTGAATCACACACACACACACACACACACACACACACACACACACACACACACACACACACACACACCACACACACACACACACACACACCACACACACACACACACAGCATTTCTTCATTCCCATTCTAAAGTACTCCGTGTTCTTTAAGAACTGGGAGTACAAAAAAGATCTCAACCACTAGGCCTATATTCTGGTTGCCAAAGTCAGGTGACAAGAAACTCTATCTTCCCAGTAGTTCCTACGTCATTCTACCCATATTTCTTGATGTAATATTATAGGCGTCATAAGTGCTACGTAGTTTATGTAAAGAAACATGACGTTTTAAATTTCTTAAAGGTCGCTAGATTTGGCACTGCGTTTATATGTGCCGATATTCCACCGCATAAGGCATGCAAGGTCACAGAATTGAGACTTAAAAACAATCTTAATGCAGATCGATGAGAATGAGGATGATGAAGATGATGCTACGGATTTCCATTCCGGTCAGAGACTGCATGACGGAGCCATATCCCATGCTTACATTCATAATGTATCCTAGCGTCAACCAGGCCCGAGAGATATAAACACATGGAGCGTTGGTCAAAAAATGTGAGCAGT
>JAFLJL010018707.1:202531-207531 GCA_018398815.1 Conus ventricosus | reverse complement strand
GCACTGAAAATAAATTCGCTCACACACACAAACAGAAAAGAAAACAAATGCGAATATTATACTTAATAAAATATTTGACGAACTTCTTTTTCTTTTTTCCTTCCCTCAAACCCTTGAGGGTACAAATCAAAATCTTTTTTTTTTCAGGCCCCGAGGGTACAAATACAAATCTTTCCTCTTTTTTTCTTCCCTCAAACCCTTGAGGGTACATATCAAAATCTTTTTTTCAGGACCCAAGGGCACAAATAGAAATCTTTCTTTTTTTTTCCAGGGGAAAACAGCGGCAGCTACGTTGGGGTCACCACTGTCACACTGTCACTTTTGCACACATGCATTCATGACAGCATTTACTCCATACGCACACGCAATCTTTCCAATCAACCAAAAGGCGCACTACCGAATGTTTTTTCTTCTCCCCCTCTCCTTCGGGAAAAACACTTTACTAAATCACATCAAACAATTTATAAACAGATTTTATACATGTATCTCTCTTTACACTGAGAGATAAACTAATTCATTCAAGATTCTGTAAAATCATGGCCTTCACATTACATTAGCCCAAAATCCAGACCAGGAGAATAAATAACTCCTGTAATCATTGATGCCATGCCTGCATCAGATATAAGACTCCATACTGTCATGATTCCCTGTCTCTCTCTCGGACATCGTATCGCCCCCTTGAATTCTCCGTCGCTGGAGATATGAGTTCCGACTCCTGTCCCTTGATTTCTCCTGTCACTGGAGAGATGATGAGTTCCAACTCCTCTCCCTGGAGTCTTTAATTGCTGGGGCTGAACTACCGGTGTGTTCCCCACACCATGGCCATCTTTAACCACCTCACGGGGTGAAGGGCGAAGGGTGAAGGGCGAAGGGTGAAGGGCTGAAGCACGAATAAGGTTCGTGTAAGTAACCTGCTTCCCAATTTAATTATGAATTCTTTCTTTCTCTTTTCTTTAGGTTTTCCCCTGTAGCTTTCCCCAACTATCTATGGCTCACCTGGTAATGACTGTTCAGCAGTGAGGACCAGCGTCCTGACAGGTTCGAGTCTCTAGGCCATCTGCTGGGCTAAAACTGATTCTTTCCTCCCTCCTCCTAGTGAGTGCATACTCAGTGTTCAAAACACATGACCAGCACCTTACCAACCCTTATTAAACTATCTCTCAGTGGTCACTTTCACCCAATGACCACGTTTGTTTCTTTAATGAGTCATTCTCACAATTATTTGGGGACGCCCGCTACACTAGTCAAGCCACATAAATATTCTTCCTTTTTAGTTGTGGCATGGGGAAATGATTCATATCACTAACTACATGTGATGGAGCATCACATGCCTTGATGTGAGGCTACGTCACATGACAAATGTGCAGTCCCCCAAGACATGCGTGATGCCTCCATTGTGACTCCCTTTAAGAACAAAGGCGACCGCAGCGACTGCAACAACTACAAAGGGATATCCTTCCTGACTATAGTCGGGAAGGTATTCGCTCGCATTCTCCTCACCAGGCTCCAGACACTGGCTGCTCTAGTGTACCCAGAGCCCCAGCTTCAGGGCAGGCCGGTCAGCAACTGACATGATTTTCTCAGTGCGCCAGCTTCAGGAGAAGTGCAGAGAGCAGGGCATGCCACTGTATCTGGCAATCATCGATCTAACGAAGGCTTTCGACCTTGTCGGCAGAAAAGGCCTCTTCTGTCTCCTGGAGAAGATCGGCTGTCCTCCTCAGCTGTGCAGCATGGTGGTTTCCTTCCATGAGGACACGAAGAGCACAGTTATGTACGATGGGTCTTGCTCAGAACCCTTCTCCATCACAAGCAGAGTAAAACAGGGCTGTGAGCTCGCGTCAACATTTTTAGGCATCTTTTCTCCATGCTTCTGAAGTACGCCTTCAGCTCCTCGCAAGATGGAATCTACATGCACACATGCTCTGATGGAAAGCTGTTCAACCTCGCCCACTTGAGAGCCAAAACCAAGGTGTCCCGGATCCTCACCAGAAATATGCTCTTTGCTGACGATGCAGCGCTTGCCTCGCACACTGAACAGGCCCTGCAGAGACTCATGGACAGGTTCGCTGATGCATGCAAAGAATTTAGACTCACGATCAGTCTGAAGAAGACCAACGTCAGCGCAGAGGATGCAAACCACACACCCTCTATCAGCATCAAAGACTACACCCTGGAAGTGACTGAGGACCTTGGGTCGACCATCTCTACCAGCCTGTCACTTGACATAGAGATCAGCCGGTGGATAGGAAAAGCCGCAGCAACCTTGGCCAAGCTGTCCAAAAGGGTGTGGGACAACAACAAGCTCACAGAGAATACCAAGATGCGTGTCTATCAGGCCTGCTTCCTCAGCACTCTCCTGTACGGCAGCGAGACATGGACCACCTATGTGAGGCAGGAACGCCGACTAAAAACCTTCCACATGCACTGCCTCAAACGCATTCTGGGCATCACCTGGCAGGACCGAGTATCGCAAAGCGACATCCTGGCAAGTGCTGGACTCCCAAGCATGTTCGCCATGCTGAGCCAGAGACGTTTACGCTGGCTCGGGCACGTAAGGCACATGGAAGATGGGCGTATTCCCAAGGACCTACTCTACGGCCAACTTGCCACTGGTACCAAACGCACAGGACGCCCCACTCTCAGGTTCAAGGATGTGTGGAGACGTGACATGAAAGTGTGCAACATTGACCCTGATGCCAGCTGCCGACGACCGTGACTGCTGGCATCAAATGGTGCAGAGAGGAATCAGACAGGCGGAGGAGGAGAGAACCCAGCAGGCAGAAGAGAAACGAGCACGCCGCAAACAGCAAACAGCCTCTGCTTCTTCCCAGTCGTCCTGCTTCGTCTGCACCAACTACAACAGAGACTGTCACTCCAGAATTGGGTTGCACAGCCACACCAGGCGTCGTTCACAACCCTAGGAGAAACCTCACTTGGTGCATCAAGCATTGTCCTCCGGGACTGCATTGCCAACACACAATAATAACAACAAAACGAAAACAACAACTACAATAATAATAATAATAATAATAATAATAATAATAAATATCATCATCATCATCATCATCATCATCATCATCATCATCATCATCACATCATCGTGATGATAACAATAATGATGAAGATAATAATAATAATAATAATAATAATAATAATAATAATAATAATAATAATAAAATGAAGAAGAAGAAGAAGAAGAAGAAGAGGAATAATAATAATAATAATAATAATAATAATAATAATAATAATAATGATGATGATGATGATGATAATAATAATAATAATAAGAAGAAGAAGAAGAAGAAGAGTAGAAAGAAACTCGTGGAGAGCGTGGCAGCAGAGAGTCCTCAGAAGAGAAGTCCCCTTCAAGCAAGTGTTTCGGCCCTTATCTCCTGACACTCTAGTGGGGTTGGGCCACACCCGGTTCATGACTCCGGATGTCCCTCTGCTGCCCCCTTTTTTTCCCCATCTTGGGACGAGCCATGGCTGGGATTCGAACCCATGACTCTCTGGACATGCTCATATTCTACTTAATGACTCGCGCTTTAACCACTGAGCCACAGGGACACCTGATATTTGTAGGGAAATTAAGCCTTATGAAGTTCATTTTTGTTCCTCCTTGACCAGATCCAGCTTGAACACCTCTCTGCCGCTTATGCCATTGCTTTCAGGGCTCTGGTGTTTTCCTTCCCTGCAACTGAGAGCTGTTTCATGAGGCTGTATGCAGACGTTCCTACAAATCCCCTAGCTCCAATTTCTGCAGTGAGGACTTTGACCTGATAGCCTTCTCTCCTCAGGCTGTTTGCCAGATCAGCATACTTTTCAGTCTTGTAGATTTGAGCTGCCTCCATTCTGTTCTCATATGGCACCGTGAGCTCGATCATGATCAGCTGCTTGGTTGACTTAGAGTGGACTACTATGTCTGGTCTCATGCCACTCTTGCTGATGATCTCTGGGTGACTCTTCCATTCTGGGAGGTCTGCAGTGCACTCCCAGTCATCTGCCCCATCCAGCAGACTCTGCCTGCATGTTTCGAGTGGCACTGTTGTTCTTGGCCATGATTTGCTGCCTCCTGCCGTGAAAATGTTGCGGGTGCTTTTGGAGTCCTGATTCTCCCTTTTGTGGTGTTGGTACTAGCCCAGACTACTTGTACAATTTCTTTCAGCACTTGGTTGTGCCTCCATGTGAACCTTCCTTGAGCCAGGGCTACTTTACATGAGCTTAGAACATGCTCCACTGTTTGTTTTTCATGGCAGAGGGGGCATGCAGGATCGTCTGTTTTCCCCCACTTCACCAGGTTTGCATTTGAGGGCAGAAGGTCATATGCAGATCTGAGAATGAAGCTGATCCTGAGAGGGGCCATGTGCCAAATGTCATTCCAAGTTAGACTTCTTTGGAGTGCATTCTCCCACGTTGTCCATTGCCCTTGCTGGCTCTGCTGGACTGCTTTTTGGAGTCTTTTTTGGTCTTCTTCTTTTCTCATCTCCTGAATCAGCATGTCTCTTTTGGCTTTTCCTTTGGCCTTTGACCACCATTCAGTTTTGGTCACCCCCAGTCCTTGTCTGTTGGTCTGTGTGTGTCCTGTTATTTCTCTGATCTTGAGACTTTCTTTTGCAGAATCCATCGCCTCTTGAACTTTCCATTTTCTGCCTGTCTTCAGCTGGGGCTTGATTGCTTCTACCACCTTGTCTCCTGAGTCCTCCAGCATGCTTTGAAGTCTGATCTTCCCTGCTTTGTATTCCTCCAGGATGGATTTCAGTGGTAGTTTGAGCTTTGCTTGGCGACAGTATAGCGCGATGTCAGTCAGACAGGGTGGGACACCAAGCCATTTTCTTGTGAACTTGTTGATTTTGGCTTCCATTGCCTCCACTGTGCTGGTGCAGATGTCGTATATCATCAGAGGCCATAGGAGCTTTTGTATCAGCATGAACTGCAGACACCAGACCTTGTATTTGCCAGGGAGCCCACACTGGTCAATGGTCTCCAAGCCTTCTTCCACC
>JAFLJL010018707.1:190031-197531 GCA_018398815.1 Conus ventricosus | reverse complement strand
GTGTCCTCTCGGGGCCATTCTCCATCTCAAACGGCGTTAAGCAGGGCTGTGTTCTAGCTCCGACACTCTTCAACATCTTTTTTAGCATGATGCTCCAGCAGGCCCTTGGAGACCTTGAAGACGAAGACGGCGTGTACATCCGCTACCGCACTGATGGCAGCCTGTTCAACCTGCATCGACTACAGGCCCACACAAAGACGCTGGAGCATCTGATCCAAGAGCTCCTTTTCACAGACGATGCTGCCCTTGTTGCTCACACAGATGCAGCTCTACAAAGGCTAACTTCCTGCTTTGCAGAGGCTGCACAGCTCTTTGGACTGGAAATTAGCCTGAAAAAGACAGAAGTCCTGCATCATCCTGCACCCGAACAGAGTTTCACTCTCCTCACATCACAGTTGGCCAGAGCTGAACACAGTCCGCCAGTTCAGCTATCTGGGGTGCATCATCTCTTCAGATGCCAAGCTTGATAAAGAAATTGACAACAGACTGGCCAAAGCAAACAGTGCATTCGGAAGACTCTACACACGCGTGTGGAACAACCGGCATTTGAAGCAAAGCACCAAGATCAGCGTGTTTCGTGCAGTCGTACTGACCACACATCCTGTACGGCTCAGAGTCGTTGGTCCTTTACCGTCACCACCTGCGACTCCTTGAACGCTTCCAGCAGCGCTGCCTCCGCACAATTCTCAACATCCATTGGAGTGACTTTGCCACCAACGTCGAAGTCCTCGAAAGAGCGGAGGTCTCAAGTATAGAAGCTCTACTGCTGAAGTCCCAACTGCGCTGGGGAGGGCACGTCACCAGGAAGGAGGATCACCACCTGCCAAAAATAGTCCTCTACGGAGAGTTGTCCATTGCCATCGTGATAGAGGAGCGCCTAAAAAGCGCTACAAAGACAATCTAAAGAAAAGCCTCAGTACCTGTCACATCGACCACCGCCAGTGGTCAGACCTCGCTGCCGACCGTGGCGCCTGGAGAAGCACCTTTCACAAGGCTGCATCCTCGTTTGAAGCCACCGCAGAGAAAGTCTCCGAGAAAAGAGGCAAAGGAGGAAAGCACGCTAGGCTGCAGCAGCTCAAGAACCACCGGACCCGACGCTGACCTGTGGCCGCTGTGGCAGATCATGCCTGTCCCGCATAGGACTCATCAGCACTCAGCGTGCCTGCAACCGACGTGGACAACCCCCTCAATAATCTTCGTCCGCGAAGCCAAGCCAAGAAGTAAAAATACTACTACTACTACTACTACTACTACTACTACTACTACTACTACTACTACTACAGCTAATGATGATGATGTTGATGATGACGATGATGATGATGATGACGATGATGATGATGATGATGATGATGATGATGATGATGATGATGAATGATGAGATGAAGAGGTTTAACAGGATATAGCAAACACACACACACACACACACACACACACACACACACACACACACACACACACCACACACACACACGCACACACGCACGAATGCACGCACGCACGCACGCGCGCACGAACACACACACACACACACACACCACACACACACACACACACACACACACACACACACACACACACACAACACACACACACCACACACACACACACGCATGCACGCACGCACGCACGCGCGCACGAACACACACACACACACACACACACACCACACACACACACACACACACACACACACACACACACACACACACACATCAGAAAGAAACTGGAGACAACCCTCAATTTATGAAACAAGGGAAACTAAAAGTAATAAAAGTAGTGTTGTAGAATGGAGTTTAGTATGGAACTGTTTTTATTCGGAAATTATGGACATTCAAAAACTGATGAAGGGTTTTTTTTTTGTTTTTTTTTAAATGAAAGAGAGGGTGTTAGTAACCGCCAATGACATTGACAAAGTACATGACAAGACACGATGCATTTTGACCTCTTGGGTCTTCAGGCAAAAAAAAAAATCACATTTAATATTTAGGACAGTACAAACAAAAAACGAAAAGTGACCAGCCGCCGTGGCGAAGTGGTTAGCGTCGCGGACTCCCGGCTGGGAGGTCGTGGGTTCGAATCCCGTCAGAGTCATGTGGGTTTTTCTGCCCCGACCGGCTCCTACCCAGAGTTGAGTTTGCTGCGGACTCAGTTGGGAAGACTGGGACCACACAGTCGAGTTTCATCCACTTAATGGATGCGTTTCTGAGAGTGTTGCTCAAATTTCCTTACCAACACTGCAGGTGCCTGTATCTCTCAGGCCTGGTTGACGCTGGGATATAGTATGAAAGGAAGCGTAGAGTACAGCCCTGTCATGTAGTCTCAGACCGAAATGGAATTCCGTTGCATCGTCTTAATCATCCTCATTCTCATCGATCAGCATATCAAAAAAAAGTCTCCAATTCTGTGGCCCTTCATGCCCTGCTCTCATGGTTCCGTTGGGGTCACCGGTATCGGCGAGTCCATGGGGGCTGTCGTTGGATGGACGTGGTGGGGTGGGGGGGGGGGGGGGAGCGGGGGGGGGAATATATATATATATACACATATATATATATATATATATATATTTTTGTTTGTTTGTTTTTTGTTAAAAATATTTCTAAAATGAAGTGCTAAAATCAACAAGCTTATTTCGAGCCTCTTGCCTCTTGCCTCTTGCTCTCTTAAAGGATATTTTTATACTGTTCGTGATATATATATATATATATTATATAATATATATATATATATATATATATATATAATATATATATATATATATATATATATATTACATGCATTGTCTAAATTCATCAGCATCTGGTATGCTTGTTTTGGCAGGCGTGCCTCTTCCATTTTCAATAAACGAAACCAGTATTTAACAGCGCGTACACAACAGTTGATTTGCAGCGGATATTTTCCGAGGTCGCCATAGATCATTTTGTTTGGAGTACGACTAGATACATTCAGAATTTTTTTGCAAGCGAATACATGTATACTCTCCACAGGATTGTTTTCTGCTATAATGCCCCAAACTTCACAAGAGTACAGAAGTATTGGTTGGATTTTGACATCAAAAAGTTTGAAAAAAGTTTTCCTGGACATATTATTTAGCTGATTATATATTCTAAATACGTCGAACAGCGCTTTGTTCCCTTTTGTAGCTAATCGTCTGGCGCTTTCATAGGAACTCATAGACGTAGTGAAAGTGAAACCTAAATAAACGTATCTGTTTACGACTTCCAAAGGAACACCGTTCATAAACCACTTCTCATACCTGCTCAGATACCCTCCTTTTCTAAAAACCATAATCTTTGTCTTGTCTCTGTTAACCTTAAGACCAAGATCATCACACGTTTTCAGGACACAATTAAGCTGCGTTTGGAGACCATGAGGGGAACATGACAATAGGCCTAAGTCATCTGCAAAGAGGAGAATAAATAACTCGGCTAGATCTGGTAAAAGCTGGATACCATGTTTTCCATGAGTTTCTAAACAAGTAGCCAATTCATTTATTATTATAGAAAATAAAGTAGGACTTAAGACACAACCCTGACGCAGACCTTGTGGACACCGAAAATATCTGTGAGTTCACTACCAACTTTTACACATGACATCACCTCTTTGTAAATTGCTCGAACAGCATTCAGAAATGCAGAAGATATCCCAACTTTGTACAGAGCTTTCAACATGGTACTTTGTTTGACAGAGTCAAACGCTTTTGATAGGTCAACAAACGCCACATAAAGTTTTCCTCCCTTTTTAGACAAACATTTTTGAATGGCTGCATACAGTGTAAAAATATGATCTGTTGTGGAATACCCACATCTGAAACCAGCTTGATTCTCGGATATTTTACTATTATCTTCCAGCCATTCATACAATCGTTTATTTAAAATAGCAGTATAACATTTACCAAAATACTAAGCATGATACACCTCTATAATGTCCTTCTTTCCCAAAACACCTTTTTTATAATTGAACGAATACATTTGCACAGCTTTTGGGGGTACAATCCCAAAAAAAATTTTCTTTGAAATTTTTTCTGTTAAAAAGTTATTACTGATGCGTCTCCCGGGTTTCAGCATTTTTTTTTCGTGTATTTGTCAAAACCCCAAGCTTTCCCTTTCTTAAGGCCCCTTTAAAAGCGTTGGGAATTTTTCCCGGGGTTATGGATGGTAAAGTTCATCGAGGGAAGGGAAGGGTGCGCTGGAAATTTTTCCCCTCTCCTCGGGTCCCAGCTTTAAAAAACCTTTTAAAAATTCAAGCCTTTCATTTTTGTGATTTTTTTACTTTCTGCCTTTTTTACCAAACCCAAAATTTACATTAACTTTTCTCCAAAACCCTTTTTAGCATTTTTTAAGTTTCTGTCGGTATTTTTTTTTAAAGGGATTTAAAACTTACTGTTTTTTCTTTTGACATTTTGGTAATCGCTTTGGCCTGACACCTTTTTTGATCTGGTATTGATTTTTTTTTCTTTTAAATCGGGGCATTTTTGCTTTCGCCTTTCTCTTTTTGTTAAAGCATTTTTTTATCAAACCACAGCCTCCCTTTTGTTGTTAAAATTTTTGACTTTCTTTATCATACTTGACTGGTTTTTTGTAGGGTCGACAAATTTCATTAAAAGGCCATGTTTTTTGTCAAAATTATTAACGCTTTTGCTCTTTCATTTTAATCTTTAGATTGGGGGTTTGTAATGAATCTAAAAATACACAACCTTTTTCATTCCATACCATCTTTTCCAACATCGTGGTTTTTGTCTCATCATGCTGTTATCATAGTTTTGCATGACTACATTTGAGGGTTACTGGTAAAGGGTCTGATTCGATACAGTTGGTGTCAACAGTAAAGTCAGACAAAAAATCTTCACGAATCAATCCATTTGACAGAATAAAATAGTCCACTGTACTTGAACCGGCTTTGGAAATATAAGTCACACAGTCGTTCGAATCCATATTCTTCGGGACACAAAAGCAATAGTCCTCCAAAGGGAAGAAAAACAGTATAGAAAAATCACAATACCACTCATCTAATTTTCGGCCACGTGGCCTTTTTCAAGACAAAAAAACAAAAACAATGGCAACTATGTAATGCCCCATTTTCGGTGGCTGGTCAGGGCAAAGAATTGACGCCATAAATATCTTACGCAATTTTCTGACATCATAATGTGTGAATCATCAACAAGGGAACAAAAAAATAAAAAAGGGGGGGGGGGGGAGGAAGGGGTGCAAGTTGTGTGTGTTCTGTGTGTAGTTATACAGTAACCAATGTACTCAAAAACATAACAACACGCTCCATAAATCACAATGAAACTGCGACCATAGTCTGTCTGTGACTGTGCATGACATACAAGAACTGTCACCTGAAAAATATATATAAATTTCCTGCAATTCCCTCAATGTTTTTTACAGGTAAAATCTGGATAGGGTTGTTTAAAAATTTGTCTTAACATTACATTTCCCTTTGGCACCCTTGTATCCAAATGTCCTTATCCATTTTTCTTCAGCAATAAGTCTGAAGCTTTTGCTTTTCACTGTAAGCTTTTGCCAACTCTGCAACAGCAAGGTCTCCCACTGAATGCTGAAGGAAATGTCGCATTATTTTGGGTTTTCTCTTTGGAACTTGATGTCACGTCTGTGTTCCGCTATTCTTTCTTTCAATGAACGTCCGGTTTACACCAACAAAAACTGTCTTATTACACCGTTTACACAACAGAGCATATATCAAATTTCTATCCGCACATGTCACGTTACTCATAACATTGTGCGAAGATTTCTGCTTTGTGTCCAACACTGTTGAAGTTACTAGTGAAGAACAGGTGTCACAATCACAAATTTCTGCTTTTCCCTTCACTGCTCTTTCAGTTTTCTGGTGAACCAACGTATCACATAAATTTTTATCCCGTCTGTATGCAGGCATTGGTAGTCTATGGAATACTTTGCGCATGTATTCTGACTTATAGAGCGTATCACTATGTCTCTTTAGTACAGCTTGTACATCTGGCAATAATCTTGAAAATGTCAACACAAGTGGTACTCTTTCAGTCCGTTTAGAATAGAACACTTCAGGACATCACATAATAACAATAAATGGTTTCCCAAATCCGTTGAAAACTACGTCTTGGGATGATCGTGGAAAGATACTCTCCTCTTCATCACTATGACGTAAATAGTTTGTCACATTCTTGCCATTTTTCTGGCCTGTACGGGCATTAAAGTCACCAGCCATGAGGATATAAATATCATTTCTGGTGCTGAATAAATCAGCTACACAGTGCCCAATGATGTCTATTCCGATTCCATCACATGATTGATCATACACAGGAGAGTCACGAGGTGGAATATAAATGAAAAGACATATAATACATTTATCTAATTTAAATAAGTCTTTCGAAATTTGGAGAACCACGAAATTAGAGTACCTGACGTTAATCTGTCTGACATACTTAGCAAGACAATGTTTGACGAGGACAACAACTCCTCCATTTCGTCTTCCTTGTTTTGTCAACTTTTTGGCTGGAGAAGTGAATGCTTTGAAATCTTAAGCGCATGGAATTCAAAACCTGTGTATATGTATGTTTTCAGTCAAACACAATAAGTCAAAAGTATTTAGATAACTGATAAAGTCACTGATTTCCAGGTTAGGGACTAATCCAGCCACATTCAAATTTAGTATCTTTAACGGTACCTGAGCTGTTCCTGTGGGCAGGCCTCCTCGTCATTTCCACTCGTCACTGGGCAGGTCAGTTCTGTGCTGTATTTCATCCACATCACTGTTCTGTCCCATACTGACCTTTGTCGTCCTCATCAGAAGAGGGAGGAGAGTCCTCCTGGTTTATCACTGCTGCTCTCTGGCGCGGTGTGTTGATGGCTGGTGGGCTGGATAAACCCCGTCCTCTACCACGACCAAAGCCTCGAACTGTCTGCGCACTGTCGGTGTTTGTGTGCTTAGGATGTCTGTCAGTTGGAGACGTGTTGTCGTCGTTGTTAGTACCGGCAGTTGTGTGACGTGCTTGTTTATAAGCTGTTTTACTGTGCTGACTAATGCGTTGTTCGTGATTGTTGTGTTTACTATGTGCTTGTCTGTAAGCAGTATTACTGTGCTGACTGATGCGTTGTTCGTGGCTGTTGTGTTTGCTGTATGCCCGGGGGTGTTTTGGATTGGACGAGTTAACTGATGGGTGATCCAAATCACGGCGAGAAGACACTGCCTGTGGAGGACCCTCTGACCGCGGTTGAAACTGTCGAGATGTGGTCGCGTAGGTTGTCCCCATGTGGATGTCTCGTACCGCTGTCCGTCTGCCAAGTCCTCGGTTGTCGTGACTGCGTCGGCCTCCTCTCCAGCCTTTCGTACTCATGTTTCTGTAGGTCGAAGACATAGGTGCCCCTGTCTGTCACAAGCTTGTCGTTGCGTAGCCTGGCTCTTAACCCGTCATTACGTATTTGGTTCATCAGGGGTGCCAAACCGGAGCGCTTCTGTCGTACAGTGTGGGAAAAGTCCTCCCGTACATACACAGGTGACGGG
>JAFLJL010018707.1:180031-185031 GCA_018398815.1 Conus ventricosus | reverse complement strand
GAGGCCGGAAGTTACAACAAGGATTTCGTTTGGAGACAGGGACCATCATCGGCTGACTTCTTACGTCAACTATGGCGGTGGGAGATGGTACGGTGAAGGGAGCGGCGTACAGGGACTGAGTTGTCGGTTCAGCCTCACTACAGCTACAACTACAGCTATATGTACACTTCCACCAGGCCATCGGTTACGAGACGCCAATTTATCAGCATCTGCTCACATTACCGACACCAGACGGGACAGCACGAGCGACAGGACATCCAAGGAAAGGACACCATTCACACAGTGTTGACTGAGCAGGTATGTGATATGTAAAGGTGGCAGACGGAAATCTGGACACATACGGACATTCTTGAAAATGTGGACGATGTGGGACAGCCATTATGAGGCGACAGACTCGGGGCATGGCTATGGGAAAGGGACAGACGGAGATTTTGACGAAACCAAATCTTGAGAGAGAAAACGATTTTGAGAGATCCAAAACGTGGGAAGGGACAGACATTGGACGATGGACACACTGCCACCGCTGAACGTGGCTGATGTTGCCAAGGTAGTGAATGTGATGAAGTGAAATTGGCACTGTGATCATCACTAGACCATGGAAAACAAGTCAGCCGAAGGACAAACCCACGACAGATCCTGGACAACTACAGCGAAAAGGATGACGAACAGAACACTGACATTGAATGACAGAAACGTGGACAAACCCAGTTTACCAAAACACACATGATGGAGCATACACTACAACGGGACAATGTGCATAAGAAAGGACTTATTGAGCGGAACAAGGACGACCAATCTACCACTAGCTCGACGGAGCGATTGACTGGCCCTCGGGTAATTATATTGCACGCGGCAGACCTGTAACTCGGCTGAGGAGTAGTTTCACGAATTCCCACAGCTAAAACGCCAAGATAACATTCAGGAAACCACTAAACACAGTAAAATACACAACGCAGCGATTTAGAGGGACTCGGCCAGGCTCATGTCCATGCAAAGTCTAAAGTTCATGACAGACAACATTGAAGGGCTGTGTTCGGATTTACGATCTGGAGGTAAGGTCTTATATTGCTGTATTTGACTTAATCTTGATAGTCGAAACCTATTTGCAATAGATTTCTGATCATTGTTTCCAAAACATAGTGCTTACGTCATTACCAGGCGTTTTAAACTGTCTGACGGTTTTGTTTTGTAAAGGTAGTTTATCAGGAGGTTGACTCTGTTGTGAAAAAAGACCTCGTTAAGTACATTGAAAGATCGATGTGGATTTATGAACTATTTTTTAGTGTTTTTAATCTGTCTAAGGACCTTTTTAGCACGATTTCTCCAGTGATTCTGGTTGGTGTGTATTTGTACGACTAATCACGCTTGATTTTTTTCCAGGATACGGACATATACAATTGGTATTAGGATGTTGGAGCAGTGTATTTGGAATGTGTTAGAGTCTTTTGGAAACTTACCATTCATGTTGTCGGAGACTTCATATGCACGGACGGGGGGTGAAAACAGTACAGATGATGTGTTGACGAGAAAGGAGAGCTGCCCTTTGTAGAAGAAAACGCTGACTGTGTTGTTTGCCGTACTCTCAAAAGATGAGATACAGAATGATTTTGATAAATAAAATATTTGGTAAATGTCTGCAATTCTTTTGATTTGTTTATTACTTAATGGTGCCATTCAAGGTTGATTATTGACTTTGGCCACTTTACTATCGTTTCCTACGGATGCAGTATGTTGATTAGCGCCATTGTCGTCTCGATGATGTTGAAATTATTGTGTGTCATTGAACATTACGCCAAGAGGTAGATATCTAAACACATGCCAGTTGAAGTTTTTTTTAATGCTCAGTGTCAACGTAGCAAAACAACAGAATGCAATATGTAGTACTTTCAAGTTCGAAAAGTTGTCTGGAACCAAGACTGAATTGGTCGATTTTTAAAAACAAATTGTCAACTGCTGTGTTGAGGAATAATTTGACAGATCATCTGTACCTTGTGCTTATTGATATCAACGAAGCAATCAAGTGTTCAATGAATCACTGATTGATTACCAGTTATGTATGAGATAGTCAATTCACTGTTGGCAAAGAAAGGAAAAGGACCCGTGGTTTGATAGGAATTGCTCTCAACACAAAAAAGGAACTCGTCAACGACTAAGACGATATACAAAAGTAGAGTTGACGACGAGGAAATTAGAATTACTTATAACCAGAAGCGGCAGAGATTCAAGAGCTTCTGAGTACTGAAAAAGAGGACCATCTGCAATTATAGTGAAGATTTTAACGATAACGTAAACGATTTGCCAAATTTTGGAGTAAGTTGAAATCTTATCATGTAAAAAGGGACCTGTTAAAATAATATCAAACAGGATAAATGGTACAACACTCTCTCAAAGGATTTTCTGTCTGCTGGTCTGTCCTTCGATGAAAACTATTGAGACTGTGATGAGAGGGAAGAACAAATCGATGTAGACAATACAGTTTATTATTGATTCTCTTGATGTGAATATTTCAGAAAGTGAAGTGTATGCATGCAATTCGTTTTTAAAAATGTAAGGCTGGCAGGCCTGATGGGTATTGTTGGAGAGATCTTCAAAAATCTGTTACAGTGATTGTTCCGTCTCTGATTGTTTGTTCAATATATTGTTTTCTAGGAGATTATCTTACAGTGGTCTGATGCTTATTATCCTAACGTTGCATTAAAATAAGGGCGATGAATGTCTGATAATTACCGAGGAATATCTTTATTGAATGTATGTGCAGTAAATTATACAGCCACATACTTAACGAACGATTGAATAATGGATCGAAGAGAATGATGCTATCAAACGAAAGTCAGGCTGGCTTTAGGAAAAACTACAGTACCATTGATCATGTTTTTCATGTTTGCCATTGCTCAAAGCAGTTACTGTACACAAAAAAAAAATGTTTGTTGATTTATAGATTTCAGAAAAGCTTTTGACTCCATTGTTCGAGAATTAATTTTATTTTTTTTTTTTTTTTTTTTGGGGGGTGTTTTAAGAAAAAGAGGAATTAATGGGAAAAATGTACGGAGCTATTTTGTATATATACCACTGTGAAGGCAAAGAGTTAGAGTTGGAAACGATTAAGTGACGAGTTTATGGGCCCCTTGGGTTTAAACAGGGGGAGGTGTGTAGTCCGTTTTTCTCTCGTTTATCAATGAGTGGCTGTAGAAGTAATCAAAAAAGGTAAACATGGAAATCAACTTATTCCCCGATTATGGAGAAATCTTAATTTTATGTTTGTCTGATGACGTTATCCTGCTCTCCGATTCAGTCACCGGTTTGCAAATCAGCTGAAGTCTTACTTGACACAGCTGGAAGACTTGGTCTGACAGTCAATTTGTTTTTATCAAAACGTTGTCGTGTTAGATATGGTGGACTATCTCTCACACGAGCAATGTTCTTTGGACAAAACCAACTTGTCTGTGGTGAACATGTACATTTTTTTGGGAATTATCATGTCCACAAGACTTTCTTTCTCATTGTTTGTATGTTATGTCTAGCAGCAGCAAAATTAGGCGTGATCTCAATATATTCAATCTTGTGGTCTATTAGGGAGAAAAAAATCACCAGCTGTGTTCTTTAAAACTCTTCGACACGCAATCCAGCCAGTATTAGTTACGTGCAGAATTATGGGGTTTGATTGAAATGATGAATTCTAGAAATAGTAAACCTTTTTGTTGAATAGGTTTTGATTGTAGTTTAAGAACTCCTAATGCAAATGTTTATGGGAATTGGGATGATTCCGTTGTGTGTTAATTTTATATAAAGAGTATCATATACTGGTTGAGAATTTTAAAATGCAACCTCATCGATTCCGTATAAAGATTATGAATTGTTGCTTTTTTTTTTTCAACATAGAGGACAAGATAACACATGGGCATCTACCGCCTTTCTGCTTCTTTCTTTACAATATGGTTTTGAAGAAGTGTGGGTGATTCAAGGGTTGGTATTTGAAAAGAGTCTGAAGAACATTGAGAGAGAGACTGATTCAAGATTACAAAGCGCGTGGAATACGAAATAACACAAGAGTGACGTTTCCATTTGTTCATGTAATTAAAAGTGATTTGATTTTGGCCCCATTACTACATTCAGTTAGTCATTTAAGGCAAACGACTAGTTAATCAGATTTAGATTAGGGTGTGTCGCAAAAAATTTACATAAAATGGTTTCCGGAGAAGTGTGAACGAAAATTGAGTGCTGTGTCTATGTTGTGGACTTTCAACTAGAGATGAGACCACTTTGTTTTACAATGCCCATTGTATCAAGAGTTAGAGGTACAATACATACCTAGCAAGTATTACAACAGTCCTTCCCATTTAAGTTACATGTGTTTGCATCTTGAATGAATCGTGAATCATTCGCCTTGCCTGTTCATTGAAAAAGCTTTTAGATACGCCACCAACTTCTGAGTCATGAGTGAATTTGCTTTAGACTGACAACGCGTTTTTGTTGTGTGTGTGTGTGTGTGTGTGTGTGTGAGTGTGTGTGTGTGTGGTGTGTGTGTGTGTGTGTGTATGTGTGTGTGTGTGTGTGTGTGTGTGTACGCGTGCGTGCGTGTGCGCGCGCGCGTGTATGTGTGATTTTGTGTCTGTGAGTGTGTATGCTCACTGAGTAGTCTTACGTTTTAAGGTTGTCCATCATGTTTTCTATTGTGAAATACCACCATGACATGCCCCGCTATATGGCCTATTCATTAAACATTCAGAGTTCTGAGTTCCTCTCTCTCGTTTTGGTTTTTGTTTTTGTTTGTTTGTTTGTTTGTTTTTTAAGAAAGGAGGGTGTGTTATCTTTTAGCACGTTCACAATTCCGTTAGCTGCAGAAATCTCCCACTGGTTTTTGGTTTGCTTCCCTAGTGTGAAGGAATACCACAGAAAATATGTGACTAGAAAGAACCAATATGTCTGGCGAAGGTTCACATAAGAGCTACAGTCAGGATATAATCGACGGTGATACATTTGGCCCTGTTTTTTTTTTGTTT